>PVIU01006055.1:30223-106000 GCA_004026605.1 Ondatra zibethicus | reverse complement strand
CTGTAGGCTGTTGTTTTGTCTTGTTGACCGTGTCCTTTGCTTTACAGAAGCTTTTCAGTTTCAGGAGGTCCCATTTATTAATTGTTTCTCTCAGTGTCTGTGCTGCTGGGGTTCTATTTAGGAAGTGGTTCCCTGTGCCAATGCGTTCAAGTGTACTTCCCACTTTCTCTTCTATAAGGTTCAGTGTGGCTGGCTTTATATTGAGATCTTTGATCCATTTGAATTTGAGTTTTGTACATGGTGATAGATATGGGTCTATTTTCATTTTTCTACATGTTGATATCCAGTTATGCCAGCACCACTTGTTAAATATGCTTTCTTTTTTCCATTTGATATTTTTTGCTTCTTTATCAAAGATCAGGTGTTTGAAGATGTGTGGATTGATATCCGGGTCTTCTATTCGGTTCCATTGGTCCTCCTGTCTGTTCTTATGCCAATACCAGGCTGTTTTCAATACAAATCTTGAGCTACATTTGGTGCCAAGAGGTAGGGATTAGCATTAAGACACAGTTCTGTTGATGGTACGGCTAAGACTCTGGTTTGTATAATTGGTAGTTACTCTTAGTACAAGTTTTGTCAGAAAGAGCATATGCTCTTCCTCTAAGTTTGACTGAACATTTACTGGTGAGATTCATAACCTTTGGGTTGCTCAGATACTTGCTATATATATTTACCTATTTCTCTGCCATATCCAGAATCCTGCATAGCTGCAGGAACCTCTGGGCATTCCTGCCATTCCAGGCACTCCTCCAGGAAACTGTGCTGGCATTACTCCTGAGATGCCATGCAGAACAGTTATTGCTGCTAAAACTTAACTTTTGTGTGAGTGTTGCCTGAATTGTTTGTAATGCTTGATTTTCCCTGTTTTTTAAAGTAATAATCACCAAGAAAAAAAGGGGAGTTACACTTAGCTGCTCCCTGCTCCTTCGTTCTTCCCCTATTCCCATCTCCCTTTCCCCCTCCCCCCCTTTTAAATTTTTTTCTTTTTCGGCTTTTTATTTATTTATTTATTTGTTTGGTTGGTTGGTTTTTCGAGACAGGGTTTCTCTGTAGCTTTGGAGCCTGTCCTGGAACTCCCTCTGTAGACCAGGCTGGCCTCGAACTCACAGAAATCCTCCTGCCTCTGCCTCCCAAGTGCTGGGATTAAAGGCGTGCACCACCATCGCCCAGCCTTTTTCGGCTTTTTAAATAAGACAGGGTTTCTCTGTGTAGCCCTGGCCATTCTGGAAGTCACTCTGTAGGTCAGGTTGGTCTTGAACTCAGAGATCTGCCTGCTTCTGCCTCCCTAAGAGTTGCCTGGCTCCCCCTGCCCCCCAACCTTTTTCTGTCTGGAATTTACTATGTAGACCAGGCTGGCCTCGAATTCATAGAGATCTGCCTGCCTCTATCTCCCGACTGCTAGAATTAGACATGTGCCACTATACTCAGCTCCTTTATAACTTCTTTTTTAAAGATTTATTTATTATGTATACAATGTTCCGCCTGCATGTGTGCCTGTATGTCAGTAGAGGGCGCTAGATCTCATTACAGATGGTTGTGAGCCACCATGTGGTTGCCAGGAGTTAAATCAGGACCTCTGGAAGTGCTCTTAACCTCTGAGCCATCTATCTCTTCAGCCCCCCTTTATAATTTCTTATTTTTAAAAATTATATGTATGTGCATCTCTGTGTGTGGGTATATGGATGTGAGTGCAGGTGCCCTTGGAGGCCAGAAGGGGGTTTTGGATCCACCAGAGCTAGCATCACAGAGCCATGAGATATGGGTGTTGGGATCCAAACTCAGGTCTTCTTCAAGAGCATCATGAGCTTCTCCATCCCCTATCATTCCTTTTAGAAATGTGTTGATTGGGCCAGAGAGATGATTCAGCTGTTAAAAGCTAGGTTCACATCCCAAATTATAAGAAATGTGATTATTGGAAGAAAAGGTATATGTATTTTTTTTGGTACTTGAATCTCTTTTTATAATTTTTCTATTATTAACTTTTATTCAGTTTTATATTTGGTTGTCTTTTGTTGATTTGTAGAAGTCCATTTATATAATACTTATATTGTAGATATTTTTGTTTATGATGTCTTTTGTTTCATTTTTATTTAGTCAGATTTTTTAGTTAATTGATTTATTTGAGGTAGGGCTCATATAGTATATATTTAGTATATGCTGAGGTGTAAACTAATGTAGTATGCATTGCCACCATCAGAGTAGGGATCGAGGAGGAGCTGGTGGAGCTCCTTAGGAAGAAGGGCAGCAAGGCCCAGTGCAGGGCAGACTTTCCCACACGTCAGTGCTCAGGGCTGCCAGTTGCTTCATTCGCTGAATATTTTGCTTTTAGTCTGTGGTGTAAAAAACAGGACTTTAATTATTAATTTTACATTTTGTTTCTTTCTGTACGTGTATGTGTGTGCCATGGTTTAGGTGTAGAAGTCAGAGGACAATGTGGAGTTAGTTCTCTACTTTCACCATGTGGGCTCCCGGGCTCGAACTCAGGTTCCTAGGCTGACAGCAAGTGCCTTTACCCTCCGAGCCATCTTGCTGGCTCCCTAATTTTTAACTTAGAGTTTTGCTGTTTCTGTGGAGTACCTGCATTATCTCTGGCTTTTTTTTTTTCTTTCCTTTGTATGTGTTTAAGCCCCACTGTTTGAGTGAAGAATCACTGTATAATCCTAAAAAGTGAGACTGATTAGAAACTGTCATTTCCTCCAGAAGCAATAGTCAGCCCCAAGCTCAGTTCTTGGCAAATTATACATATACTGTGGCTTTCCTTATTGTCCTGTTCTTCACGACTTGACACAAACGTCTTGAGTTTCATAGCCAAGGCATCTATTCAATAGGCTGTGTTTTATTTACTTACTTTTAATTATTATTATTATTATATTTGTGTATATGTGTGCATGTGTGTGATATTTGTGTGGGTATACGCATGCCACATGCATGTGGAGGTCAGAGAACAACTTTGAGGAGTCAGTTCTCTCCTCCCACCTTCACATAGGTTCCAGAGACTCATTTTTACTTTCTGCGTCATCACATTGGCTCACTCTTTATATCTTTGTTTATTTTTGAGATGGAGTCTCTTGTATCCCAGACTAGTTTGAAACTTGCTGTGTAGCCAAGGCTGGTCTTGAACTCCTGATGTTCCAGCCTCTACCACCTGGGCATAGGCACAAGCTGCCACTATGGCAGCAAGATTCTTTAAACTTAGACTTAATTAATGAGTTAGAACTTTTTATATAACAGGAGATCTGCAAAGGAAGATAGAAAATCCTAGCTTTTTGCTTATAAATAGTTTATAAAAGGCGTTGTTTCAGGGATTTGAGTGAATAATAGAGGAGAAGCTTTTTGCTGAGCCAAAATGGTAACAGATGCATGTTGGAGCTTTGTAAAGGGTAGGTATAATGAATCCCATGTCACCTAACTGAAAACAGCTTGAGATAGAAATGAATTGTCCAGGACCACACAAGTAGAATGCACTAGAACGCAGATCAAACAAAGGCTTCTTGATCCTAAGGTCTGTTCTGTTCACTTTCCTCTCGACAGTAGTTTTAGAACTAGATTACAGAAAGGTAGGGAGCTGGGTGTGGTGGTGTGCACTGGGGGTGAGGGCAGAAGCGGGCAGACCTCTTATGAATTAGAGGCCAGCCTAGCTAGCCTTCATAGTGAGCCTCTGGACAGCCAGGGATACGTTGTGAGACCTTGTCTCCAAACAAAATAAAAATAAAACAAAAAAGGAAGGTAAGGAAAATATATATGTGAAGAATAAGAAAACTGAATGCTTTTAATGCTAAATTGTATTGTAAAGTCTTTGTATGATTCATTTGAATGCTGTAGTTTAGTCCGGGGTCAAGAAATGAAGGTATATTATAGTAGGCACCAGTTTCTCTTTTTTCTTTCTTTAGAGTTTGAAAAGAATCATGTAGAGAAAAATCTTTTTTCAGTGTTCTTAGTTTCTAAGAATGACCTGGGTTGTGAGAGTTGTTTTCTCACACTGAAGTGTAAGTCTTGTCGCTGTTGGTGGTGCCACGCTGTGTCTTCCCAGCCACCTGGGACTATGGGATTTGTATGTGCATGTGTTTTCATCACTACCTGCTTCTTCATAACTGTGCTGCTATTGTCAAAACGGTTCCTTCTCCTCCCCGAGATAGGGTTTCTCTGTTCAACAGCCCTGGCTATACTGGAACTTGTAGACCAGGCTGGCCTCAAACTCACAGAGATCCACCTGTCTCTGCTTCTCAAGTGCTAGGATTAAAGGCATGTGCTACCACACCCAGCTCCTCAAAAACAATTCTTTAAAACTGGGTTTGTTGCCGGATGGTGGTGTAGCACTCTTTTAATCCCAGCACTCAGGAGGCAGAGGCAGGCGGATAGATATCTGTGAGTTTGAGGCCAGCCTGGTCTACAGAGCTACTTCCAGGACAGCTAGTTACACAGAGAAACCCTGTCTCCAAAAACAGAAGCAAACAAGCAAACAAAACTGCTTTGTTATTTTTATTTATGTGTATGTGTCTGTGTGAGGTTAAGTGCACCACATGCATGTAGGTGCCTGTAGAGGGCATGAGAACACAAATAAATAGATGGTTGTGAGCCACTTAATATGGGTGATGGGAACTGAACCCAGGTCCTTGCAAGAGCAGTAAATGCTGTAACAACTTAGCCAGCTCTCCAGCCCCTTTATCAAAAATTTTACTTGTTTTTGCTTACATTCTGAAGATTAATATTACCTTTTTTTTGTTTTGTTTTTGTTTTTCGAGACAGAGTTTCTCTGTAGCTTTGGAGCCGATCCTAGAACTCACTCTGTAAACCAAACTGGCCTCGAACTCTCAGAGATCTCCCTGCCTTTAGCCTCCTGAGCACTGGGATTAAAGGCTTGCGCCATCACTGCCTGGGATTAATGTTACATTATATTAGAAACATTTTCGTTGTTGTTGTTTGCTTGTTGAGACAGGGTTTCTCTGTAACTTTGGAGCCTGTCCTGAAACTTACTCTGTAGACCAGGCTGGCCTCGAACTCACAGAGATTCTCCTGTCTCTGCCTCCTGAATGCTGGGGTTAAAGTCATGCGCCACCACCACCAGGCAGGAAACTTATTTTTAATTCAGGTAATTTTATCAGTTGGCTTTTATTTATAAAAAGAATGCTTCTGAATACAGATGGCCTTGATTTGGAGAGATGACTTGGGCTAGACCAGTTGAATAAAGTTGTCCTGTTAGTAACTGAAATTAGAATATTATGTGTGTAATATTTACATGTCTCCTCTTCTGTTTTTAGGACATTCGGAAATTCTTTGGGGTTATATCAAGTGGAAAAAAGCCTGTAAGTGAGACAGTAAAGAAGAATGAGAAAATAAAACCTTCGGCGGGAACTGTCAAAGGAAAGAAAGGAGTAAAGGAAGTCAAGGTCAGTTTCTACGTTCAAGTTTGTACTGTATGAGGCATCCAGGAAACTCAGTTCCTAACCTTGATTTGTTGGGAGTGTTGAAGAATTAGAGATTTCAGTGCAGTTAACAAAGGAGGAAGAAAGAAATAAGGTTAATATGTCTAGTCTAGCTGGGCGGTGGTGGCGCACGCCTTTAATCCCAGCACTCGGGAGTCAGAGGAAGGCGGATCTCTGTGAGTTCGAGACCAGCCTGGTCTATAGAGCTAGTTCCAGGACAGGCTCCAAAGCCACAGAGAAACCCTGTCTCGAAAAACCAAAAAAAAAAAAAAAAAAAAAAAGTCTAGTCTAGCTTGCTGTGTTCAATCCTGTTGTCTTCTCCCCTTTTCTCCTTTGAGTTGTTAAAACTTTGCATTTTGGACTGGAGAGTTGGCTCGGCAGTCAAGAGCATTATTTATTCTTCCAGAGGGCCCAGGTTCGATTTCTAGCATCCAGATGGTGGCTCACAACCATTTGTAATTCCACTTACAGGGAGCCTTCTTCAGGCCTCTGTGGGCACCAGGCCTGCATAGGGTACACAGTCTAATATGCTGTCAAAACTCCTACACTCATTAAAAACAACAGTAGCAACAAAAACAAAACCTTTGCTTTTTTGTTTTGTTTTTTTCATGACAGGGTTTCATGACTGTCCTGGAATTCACTCTGTAGACCAGGATGGCCTTGAACTCAGAGATCTGCCTGTCTCTACCCCCCCCCCACCCCCCAGTGCTGGGATTAAAGGTGTGCACCACCAGTGCCTGGCAAAACATTTGCATTTTAAGACCAAAATTTGCCAGCTGTGATGGCATGGCATATGCTGGAAATAATCAAGATGAAGAGGGTGAGGTAGAAGTTTGAAGTAAGTCCGGGCCACAAATAAAGCAAACAAACAAACAAACCAGGTTTGTTCATAGAGACACAGGGCCTATCTTCAGGTAGATGGTGTTAGGACTCTGCTTTAAAGTGCTTGTCTGTTAATTCCAGTATCTGGAATATATGAGGATCATCTCTATTGAGGGCCTTTGCTCTTGAGTCTGCAGGCCATATTTTAATTTGTTCTGGACACTACAACATAATACCATTGTCTCAGTGGTTTAAACAGGACAACCATACTTCTTTGAGTTCTGGTGCCTATTTTTCCACGATGGGGATTCTGTGGCTGATGTAGTTTCTAGTGATGACTCTTGGTTTGAGGCTGTCTTCCTTGTGTTCTCATACAGCTTTTTGGGTGCCTGTGCTCAGGAAGGAGAGATTTAGCCTGCTGGTGTCTATTACAAGGATGCTAATCTTGTGAGATCAGGACCTCCATACCACCTCGTTAAATCATTAACTTTAATTACTTTAGAAGTTTGTTTGTTTGCTTTGAGAGTGAATCTCACTATGTATCCCTGGCTGGTCTGGAACTGGCTATGGAGAGCAGGCTGGCCTTGAACTCACAGAGATCTACTTTCCTCTGCCTTCTGAGTGCTGGGATTAAGGATTAGAGCTCCTGCACAGGAAGTTGGGATGTAAACATCCAGTCTATAACATTTTATCCATGGCCAGCTAAAAGTATATCCATTCTATTTCAGTCACACCCTCTCCCCAGTATAAAGACTGGTCTCATTTAGATTTCATCCGAGTCAGATATAAATAAGGCTTGAAGGTATGATTCATTTTTAGGCAAGTTCTTTTCTAGTTGTGAACCTCGGAAACCTGCATATAATAGTGGTAGAGATACAGAGTAGATATTTCCATTCTTAAGGTACTAAGAGGGAAGGATAATGTCTCTCAAGCAAGTCCAGAACCCAGCAAAGGTGCAGAGAAGCTTGGTTTTATAATCTCTTTTGCAGACCCACTGGGGTTCCATTTCTGTAAGTCTAGGCAGCAGTCTTGTCCTTGGGACTCTTTATGACTCTTTTACCTTTGAGGCTTCAGGTGAACTGTCTGGAATTTTGAATAAGATGATGTTTTCCCCTTTGAAAATGAAGTTAGTCCTGATGATCTCTTAGTCTATTGGTCCATCTATAGAATATAAGAAGTCAGGTAGGATTTCTTTGTTTCGTCCTGTTTTTAATCTCCTTTAGTTGAAATTGGCAGTGTTTCTGCATGTATTAATACTTCATTAGTGATAGTTCAACTATACCTTTGGTACTTTTTTCAAAATATTCTGTCTCATTTTTGCAGTGTGAATAGTTAAAATAATTTTCCAAGTCATGAAGTTTTGGTTAGCAGTACTTAGTTCTCTTCCTTCTTTCCTTCCTTCCTCTTTCTCTCTTTTTTTTCTTAACTATTTTACCAAGGTCTAGTATATGGATTTTTAAAAAAATTCTTCTCTCATAAATTACATCCCCTCCGCAGTGTCCCCTTCTTTCTCTCCTTCTGGTCCCTCCCACACCTCCCTTCTCCCCCTGATCCATTTCTCTGTTTTCCTTCAGAAAAGGGCAGGTCTCCCAGGGATATCACCCAAACATGGCATATCGTGTTGCAATAAGATTAGGCACATCCCTTCATATTAAGACTGGATGAGGCAACCCAGTAGGAGGAAAAGGGTTCCAAAAGTAGGCAAAAGAGTCAGAGACAGCCCTTACTCCCACTGTTAGGAGTTCCACAAGAAGACCAAGTTACACAACCATAACATGTATGCAGAGAGCATAGGTCAGACTCATGCAGGCTCCCTGGTTGTTGGTTCAGTCTCTGTGAGCTTCTAAGGGCCCAGGTTAGTGATTCTGTGAGTTTTTTCGTGTAATTCACCTTTACCATAAGTTTTTAGAACTCAACCTGTACAGTCAGCATTCTGTTTCAGACTCCCTTTAGCTCAATACTTAAATTTCTTATTTTTCGTAGAGCACTAGAACATAACCAAGTTATTTTTCTAAAAATTATTTTGTATGTATGCATATTTTATATGTAAGAGTGGTTTGTCTGCATATATGGATGTGTACCACCTGCATGCCTGGTGCCCACGGAAGCTGGAAGAGAACTTTGGATCCCTTGGAATTGTGAGCCACCATTCAGGCTGTTGAGCTGGGTCCTCTGCAAGAGCAACACATGCAACCATCTCCAGTCCTACAACGGGATTAGGTCTTTCTACCCTCCCCCCTTTTTTTCTGAGAGAGGGTCTCATTCCATAGTTCTGACTGTCTGGCTTAGAATTCACTTTGTAGGCCAAGTTGGCCTCCAACTCACAGAGTTTGCCTGCTTGTGTTTTGTAAGTGCTGGGATCAAAAGCATATGCCATTAGGTCTGCACACAACCAAGTTCTTTTTTTTTTTTTTCCGTTTTCTTTCAAGACAGGATTTCTCTGTGTAGCCCTGGTGGCTGTCCTGGAACTCGCTCTGTAAACCAGACAGCGATTCACCTGCCTCTCTCTGTCTCCTGAGTGCTGGGATTAAAAACATGCTGCAGCCCTGCTCGGCCCCCACCAAATTCTTTACTACAATTTCAAAAGCCTGTTATTGTTTCTCTCAGGGAACTCAGTAAGTTGGCCTTTAGCTTTCAGTTTTCTTCTTTTCTTTAAATTTTATTACGGTGACAGTGAGGACTAAACAGAGGGCTTTGTGTAGGTTAGGCAAGCTACTCCAGTCACTGAGCTGGATTCCCAAGTCAGAGTTGTTCGTGATGATGTGTATGTTTTCTGCGATGGAAGATTCACTGTAGCTCTTTTCTTTCTCATGAACTGCCACTGGACTCAGGTTATTGTTTCTTTTTTTTTTTGGGGGGGGTGTCTTTTTTTCGTCTTGGCTTCCCTGGAACTTGCTTTGTAGACCAGGCTGGCCTCGAATTCACAGGGATCTGCCTGTCTCTGCCTCTCGAGTGCTGGGATTAAAGGCGTGCGCCACCATCGCCCAGCTGGACTCATGCTTTTACTCACAGTTCCTTTATAGCATTCTGGGCTTTTTCTAGCATGTATCTCAAAATCCTTCCAGTTTCTACTCAGTACCTAGTTTTAAAGTCACTTCTTATCTTAGATATATTTTTAATAGCAGTCTTCCATTTTTTAGCGCTAACAATTTCTGTTAGTCACGCTCTTCAGTGAAACAGAACCAATAGTGTGAACATAAGTAGATTTATTATTAAGAACTGGTTCAGGAGGTTGTAGAAGCTGACAAGGTTTGCAACTTGTAAGTTGGAGACCCAGGAGAGCTGATGGTAGAGTTCCCGTCCAGATGTAAGGCCTGAGGGTCAGACTAGCTGAGCAGGTGGGTCGACTCCAGTAGACTAGGGGCCCCTGGAAGAGGTGATGGTCTCAGCTGGGAAGTGATTAATCCCAGCACTAGGGAGCCAAAGACAGGTGGATCTCTGTGAGTTTGAGAGCAGCCTGGTCTACAGAACAAGTTCCAGGACAGCCAAGACTACACAAAGAAACCCTGTTTTGAAAAACAACAACAACAACAAAAACCAAAAGCCAAAGCAAAACGAAGTGGTGGTCCAATTCCAGTCCAAAGGCAGGAAAAAGCCGATGTTCTGGCTAGAAGTCAGGCAGGAAGAATTTCATTCCAGGGAAGGTAGCTTCTCAGGGCTTCTGCTAATTTGATAAAGCTCAACTCTTTCCAGGAGCGACATCGCCTTTATTTTATTGATTTAAATATTAAACTTATCCAAAAGCACCTCACACAAAGATTGCGGTGATGATTGACAGATATCTGGATCCTTTATGATTCGTTGTCTTGATGCACTTAACGACACAGGTTGACTTTTGGGTTTATTGTATTGGATCCGGTTATATTCCTCCAAAGATTGTTGGTTCTTTTGGCTTGCCATGTAATTTACTTGGCCAAACTCAGGCTCCAAATTCTTGATTTCCTGTTTGCTGGGCAGCAGGTGAAATCTTGGTTTAGTTTTTTTTTTTTTTCCCCTTGGGAGACAGGGTGTGGTCCTGGCTGTCCTGGAATTCACTCTGTAGGCCAGGCTGGCCTCTACCTTAGAGATCTCCCTGCCTCTGCTGGGATTAAAGGCGTGTGCTACCACCGCTTGACTTGGTTTCGTTCTTTTAGTTTAGCCTTTTAAAACTTTGACCTTTTAAGTATTTGGAGTTATTTTATAGAAACAGTATGAAATTTGGGCAGAATTTATAGGAAGAATTGGAGACTTCTTTCGAGGTTTCTTGTCTTCGTACTTCAGAGTTACTGTAGCTGCCTTTTTTTTTTATGACATTTATTGAGCTCTACATTTTTCTCTGCTCCCCTCCCTGCCTCTCCCCTCCCTCCTTCAACCCTCCCCCAAGGTTCCTATGCTCCCAATTTACTTAAGAGAGCTTGTCTTTTTATACTTTCTACTTCCCATGTAGATTAGATCTATGTAAGTCTCTCTTAGTGTCCGTATTGTTGTCTAGGTTCTCTGGGATTGTGGTTTGTAGGCTGGCTTTCTTTGCTTTATGTTTAAAAACCACCTAAGAGTGAGTACATGTGATAATTGTCTTTCTGTGTCTGGGTTACCTCACTCAAAATAATGTTTTCTAATTCCATCCATTTTCCTGCAAAATTCAGGCTGTCATTATTTTTTTCTGCTGTGTAGTACTCCATTGTGTAAATGTACCACATTTTTCTTATCCATTCTTCGATCGAGGGGCATTTAGGTTGTTTCCGGTTTCTGGCTATGACAAACAAAGCTGCTGTGAACATAGTTGAGCACATGTCCTTGTGGCACGATTGAGCATCCTTTGGATATATACCCAAAAGTGGTATTACTGGGTCTTGAGGAAGGGTGTTTCCTAATTTTCTGAGAAATCGCCACACTGACATCCATAGGGGTTGTACCAGCTTGCATTCCCACCAGCAATGCAGAAGTGTTCCCTTTTCCCCACAACCTCTCCAGCATAAGTTGCCATCAATGTTTTTGATCTTGGCCATTCTTACAGGTGTAAGATGGAATCTCAGAGTTGTTTTGATTTGCATTTCTCTGATGACAAAGGATGTTGAACATTTCCTTAAGTGTCTTTCAGCCATTTTAGATTCCTCTGTTGAGAGTTCTCTGTTTAGGTCTGTGCTCCATTTTTTTTTATTGGATTATGTGTTCTTTTGATGACCAATTTCTTGAGTTCTTTGTATATTTTGGAGATCAGACCTCTGTCTGATGTGGGGTTAGTGAAGATCTTTTCCCATTCTGTAGGCTGTTGTTTTGTCTTGTTGACCGTGTCCTTTGCTTTACAGAAGCTTTTCAGTTTCAGGAGGTCCCACTTATTTATTGTTTCTCTCAGTGTCTGTGCTGCTGGGGTTCTATTTAGGAAGTGGTTCCCTGTGCCAATGCGTTCAAGTGTACTTCCCACTTTCTCTTCTATAAGGTTCAGTGTGACTGGCTTTATATTGAGGTCTTTGATCCATTTGGATTTGAGTTTTGTACATGGTGATAGATATGGGTCTATTTTCATTTTTCTACATGTTGATATCCAGTTATGCCAGCACCACTTGTTGAATATGCTTTCTTTTTTCCATTTGATATTTTTTGCTTCTTTATCAAAGATCAGGTGTTTGAAGATGTGTGGATTGATATCCGGGTCTTCTGTTCAGTTCCATTGGTCCTCCTGTCTGTTCTTATGCCAGTACCAGGCTGTTTTCAATACTGTAGCTCTGTAGTATAGTCAGGGATTATGATGCCTCCAGAACTTCTTTTGTTGCCCAGGATTGTTTTGGCTATCCTGGGTTTTTTGCTTTTCCAAATGAAGTTGAGTACCGCTGTAGCTGCCTTTACTTCTGTTTCCTGACCTAGCTCTTTGTTGTAGCTGTAAATTATGGTTCATTTGTCTTGGTTTTTGAAACTAGTTGTGTTCTGATGTTTTGTTTTAATGGGCATAAATACATAGGTATTTTCATTTTCTAAGTGATCATTTTATTTCGGTCTACTTTCTTGATGCATTTTGGGAAAATCTGAGTATGTTAGAATTATGACATTTATAAATATATGTAAGCTTTTGGCTTGCCTTTAGTTTTTCAGCATGAATTTGCTAGCCGTGGACTGCTAGCTTAGCTCTTATTTCTGTTTTTATCTTGCATTTTTAGGAAGCACCCAATCTGTGTGTTAGCCGCCTTTCCATTACTATCACAGAATAGTTTAGATAAGAGAAAGGTTATTTGGGGTTGGAGGATTCCAGTCTGTGATCTGTCGGCTCTTTGCTGAGGGACTGCTTACAACAGCACATCATCCTGTGGAGGAGCAGAATGGTCTCCTCATGGCCACGAGACAGACTGGTAGAAAAGGGATAGGACTGGTTCTCTTTTCCCCTTTAGGGGCCCTCCACTGGGCTCTACCTTTTAAAGGTTCTGCCATCTCTCAGTAGCACCACCTTGGAGACCAAGGCATTCAGGGACATTCAAGGCTATTGCATCTTGACCCTGTGATGTCTGACATCCTTTTACTCTTCGTTCTCTCTGGACTGGTGCTGAACATATGTGTAGCTGAATAATAGTTTAGTTTTCTCTGTGAGTCTTCCCTCCTGTGCGCTTCTGCTCTTACTAATGTTCAGCAAGAGCATTCTGACATTGTGGGCTAGATAACTGTTGCATTGGATGATGTTAGGAGCACCCTTATGTACTAGATGTCATAAGAAACCCGTCTCTTACTTTGTGATAAACAATGTCTCTAGATATCAACAGATATCTCCACGGAGGCAGAGTTGCTTCTGTTGACAGCCCTAAGCCTGAGTCTAATGAGAATGACAGGCTAAGTTGTATAGGCTTCCTTTGTTGTAATTATACCCTGCTGTCTACAGGTTAATAATTCCTGTAAAGAGGATGCCTCCAAACCAAAGCAGAACAACAAGAAAAAGAGGATCATCTATGATTCAGGTAATTTTTTTTTTGAGGTCTTTAAAGGCTTAAAAGTCTTTTATTTCCCATGTAACTGTTTTCCAAACGACATCTGAGACACACGTTTCTGACATTAGTAAGTGCCGTGTGGCTGGGCAATGGTGGTGCACACCTTTCATCCCAGCCCTCGGGAGGCAGAGGCAGGCGGATCTCTGTGAGTTCGAGGCCAATCTGGTCTGCAAGAGCTAGTGCCAGGACAGGCTCCAAAGCAACAGAGAAACCCTGTCTCGAAAAACAAAGAAAACAAAACAAAAAAAAGAATATTCTCATTAATTTTTTTCAAACTGAGGTTCTTAGAAGTTGAGTTTATTTAAAAAAAAGAAAAGAAAGTACCTTACAGTGCTGCTGTTTAAGCAGATATTGGGTACATTTAATTAATTAATTTGTGTGTATGTGGTCATGTGTACCATGGCGTGTGAGTGGAGGTCAGAGGACAGCTTGTCAGAGTCAGTGCTCTCTTGCACTGTGTAGGTCCTCGGGATTGAATTTAGGTCATCAGGCTTGGTGGTAGGTGTCTTTATTTGCTGAACCATCTTGCTTGCCCCAAAGTAAATATCCAAAATTTATTTTTTATGTGTGATAGGAAGATATGGTAATTTCATTTTTGTTGAAAAAGTAATAAACAGGATTTAAAGGATTTTCTTTGAATATAGTTTTGGGATGGGGGCATATGTCTTTTTGTGCATATGTCTTATTTATTCTTTTATTTATTTTGTGAAACCAGAGATTGAACCCTTTGCCTGGAAGGCAAACACTCTATCACTGAATCATAGCCCCCAGCGCTGTTTATTTATTGAAACAGGGTGTTGTAATATTGCCTAGGCTCCTAAGTAGCTAGCACTGCAGGCCTGTGTTCAGTCCCCTGCATCATACACATACATACATATCACACCTGTCTTAATTTTCATATTTTCTGGTATTTTTTTCCCCCACCTATTTTAGTCAAGCCTGATGAGTTCCTTGGACCCACATGGTGGAAGGAGAGAATTCACTCTTTTTTTCTTTGTTTTGTGTTTTGGTTTTTTGAGACAGGGTTTCTCTGTAGCTTTGGAGCCTGTCCTGGAACCTGCTCTTGTAGACCAGATTGGCCTCGAACTCACAGCGATCCGCCTGCCTCTGCCTCCCAGAATTGTTAAAGATAATATATTTTGTGTTTTTTTTTTTGTTTGTTTGTTTTTGTATGCGTGTGGGTGTGGGAGCCACGTGGGTACAGGTAATCTGGGTGAGTTGGCTCTCTCCTATTGTGTGGGTGTGGGAGCCACGTGGGTACAGGTAATTTGGGTGAGTTGGCTCTCTCCTACTGTGTGGGTACAGGTAATCTGGGTGAGTTGGCTCTCTCCTACTGTGTGGGTACTGTGTGGGTGTGGGAGCCACGTGGGTACAGGTAATCTGGGTGAGTTGGCTCTCTCCTACTGTGTGGGCCCTGGGAACTGAACTTAGGGCATCAGGCTTGACAACAAGCACCTTTACCCACTGAGCCATGGCAGCCCACATGGGTAGTTTTTACCGTTTGGGTCAGTTGTTAAAACAGTAATAGGATCTAATGCAGGAGTTTATTACTGATAAAAGTAATGTAAAGAATTCATTAAGAGATGCTTCGCAGGGGATTGGTTCATAATGACCACTTAAAAATACACTGGTATTTCCTTTCATAGTTTTAATCCTTCTCTTGTAGATTCAGACTCAGAGGAGACAGTGCAGGTAAAAAATGCTAAAAAAAAATCAGAAAAATTGCCACAGTCTTCTAAACCTGGTAAAATTTCTCGGAAGGATCCAGTTACTTACGTTTCTGAGACAGGTAAGGTACCAAATGTATTCCTTTTGGCTTTTTGGATTGTATCTGTTAGAGGAAGGGTATCATGACCGAAAGCCTTTGCACTTGCTTCTGCCTCCTGAGTGCTAGGATTAAAGGTGTGTACCACCGCCACCTGGCAGTAGCTAGTCCTCTTACTGCTGAGCCATCTCAGCTAAACTATTTTTTGAAACATTTTTAGTAGACTGTTATGTTTCTTTTTGTTTGTTTATTTATTTTTGTTTTTATATCCCAACCAAAGTTTTCCTTCCCTCTTTTTTCCTCCCCAGCCCTCCTGCCTTTACCTCTACCCCCAACCCTGCCCCTAGTCCTCTCTTCCTCCTCAGCTGCTCTTCAGAAAAAGGTAGACCAAGCTGGTCTCGAACTCACAGAGATCCGCCTGCCTCTGCCTCCCGAGTGCTGGGATTAAAGCGTGTGCCACCACCGCCTGGCTGCCTTTGTGGCATTTTAAATGTGTGGAGGGTTAAGAAAACATTATGGTAGTAGGTCTATTGTGTAAGTGAAGATGGTGTGGTCAGGCTTTCTAGTAGTACCCTAAAAATGTCTGTGCCATATAGCTGTGACTTTTAACTGTGGACCAGGGCTATCCTTATTTTCTAATTTAAGTATACTAATTTCTCTGATCACAGATTCTCCTTTAGAATAATTTTTAATTACAACCTTCTGAAGAGATGTTCAGTATCTTACATGAGATTTTTACAATCACTAGACAATTTGAGTTCCCCTCCCCGTCTTTTGTTATTTTCTTTTTTGAGACATGGTCTTGCTGTATAGCCCCGGCTGGCCTTGAACTCACAGCAGTTTTCCTACCTCAGCTTGGGATTACTGGTGTGGCTATCACATCTGACTCAATGCTTGTTCCATTCAGCCCATGGCATATGTATGTAGAAGTGAAGATTGTCCTTACCTTAGCTAAGAATTTGGGGGTACAGTGTGCCCATTATCTTAGTTATGTTTCTGTTGCTGTGATAGAATACTCTGTCAGTTTAAGGGAGAAAGGCTTATTTTTCCCTCAGTGTGAGGTAACACAGTGAGGACGACATGGCACCAGGAACTTGAGGCTGCTGGTCACATGGCATCCACTTGAGATGCAGAGAGTGAATGCTGGCCTAGCTTGCTTCCTCCTCCTTTTCTAGTCATTGCCCCCAAATTAGTCTTGCTCACAGTGGGCGGGTCTTCCCACCTCACTTACTCTATAGAAGACATTTCCCGCTGGCACATTCAGAGGCCTAACGCCAGGTGACTTTAGGTCTCATCAAGTTGACAGTTGAGATTATGTCACCCATCTATTGTGATGTTTAGTATTATATAGTATCTGTTTTCCCACATGATTTAAAACATTTATTTTGTATGTAATTTTTATGTGTTTTTGCATGCTTGTATGTCTGTACACTGTGTTTGTGCCTGGTGCCTGCGGAGGGCCAGAAGAGGTTGTCAGATCCCTTGTAAGCTCCCACGTGGAGGCTGAGATCGAATGGGTTCTCTGTAGGAGCAGTATGTGCTCTTGACTGTTAAGCCATTTCTTCAACTCCATAAAATGGAAATGTAGAAACTAGTTTTATTCTATTTTGAAGACAGGGTGTCCTGTAGCCCAGTCTGTGGATTTGCTGTATCTTGATTCTGATCCCCTGCTTTCACCTTGCCAGCACTGAGATTTCAGGTATGCACCACCATCCCCTGTTTCTTGGCTGTGGGGTTGAAACCACTGCTGCTGGGCATGGTGCCACACGCCTTTAATCCCAGCACTGGGAAGCAGAGGCAGGTGGCATCTCTCTGAGTCTACATAGTGAGTTCCAGGCCAGCCAGGGCTATATAGTTAGAATCTGTCTGAAAAACAACAAACTAAAAACAGAACTCACCCCCCAAAATAAAACCCAAAAGGTCATTACCACAAATAATTTAATTTGTTTTTACATTTTCTGGGGGGAGGTGCTAGGAATGAAGCCCAGGACTTGGAGCACGCTAGACTAGCTCTCTTATCACTGAGCTATAGTGCCCAGTCTTTACCTTTTAAAACATGTGGCTATTTTAAAATTAGATAAATGACTTACATCTTATTTCTGTTATGTAATGCTTTAAAAATTAATTTTAAAAGATTGATTTTATTTTTAAGTATATGTATGTATGTTTGTGGTTATATGGTTTAATTGTATGTATGTTGTATGGGATATGTACAAATGAGTACAGGTACCCAGGGAGGCCAGAAGAAGGCACGGATAGCCTGGAGCTAGAGTTACGGGCAGTTGTGAGCTGTCTGTTGTGGATCCTGGGAACCAAACTCAGGTCTTCTACGAGGTGTCATGTGCTTTTTACCTCTGAGTCCTGTTTGCATCTTTTCCTTCCGTGTAATACCTTCTAAACAGCATGAGAAGGACCGAAGAAATTGTGTCATGTCAAGTATTTTTGTTTACATTATTATGTAGCCAGGCTTACAGTGCAGCTTCAGGATATATTTTCATCATTTTGATTAAATCTGTCTTCAAGTATTTATTGACATTTGAAAACCTGAGTTTAAGTACATCAGTTTCCCAAGTTACAGGAAAAGGAACAAAATGCTTGTAACTATATTTGTAGCTAGCCATTGACTAGTGAATTTTTTTTCTCGGTTGGCAAAACCCCAGATGCTTGTTGTACTGGAAAAATGTGTTTACTTTTAGCTCTTAATGAAATGAGAGGCCTTGGGTTTGTTTGCCAAAGGAACCTTGTATGCAGGTTCATCAAGAACTGTTGCTTGATTGAAGAAATTAGGGTTTTTCCTTGTCTTGTCTTTTCTGTAGGATTGTTTATTGATAACTTTATTTTATTTATTTATTTATTTATTTATTTGGTTTTTCGAGACAGGGTTTCTCTGTAGCTTTAGAGCCTGTCCTGGAACTAGCTCTTGTAGACCAGGCTGGCCTCGAACTCACAGAGATCTGCCTGCCTCTGCCTCCTGAGTGCTGGGATTAAAGGCGTGCGCCACCACCGCCCAGCTGATAACTTTAGAATGATTCTGGAGGCAGTGCTTTGGAAGTTGTATTTATCTGATAGGTATTAATTGGGAAAAAAGTGGTGGTGTACTTTCTAGGTTGCTGTGTAAGTTCAGTGACCAAAACTTGGGAAAACAGCAGAAAATATTAAGGGTTAGTATAATATTCTTCTCTGCTTAATTTATAGTTACATAATTTTGTGTTTGAGGCAACAAGTATAGTTTTCTGTCTGAAAGCTTTCTTATAGATTCTGCCAGGGAAGTGCAGAATGGTTGTGGGTTGCGGGAGACTATGTCTCTGACCTGAGAGAACTGTCTATTGTATTTGATTACATTTGCTGAGAATCAGTATTAATTTGCATGCTAGGATTTTTTTTTTTTTGGAGTAAAGTGTGGAAGTTCTGAGTTTATAAAGCATGGTGTTTCACAATGACTGTCCCTACTGAACATTTAAACAGGACTGTTTCTCCCCTAGGAGGCAAGCATGCTAGGATTTTGTATAAAAGAATCTTAAGTTTGAGATTTTGAGCATGGGGGAAGTGTGTTAAGTCACTTAGTGACTGCCCATTCCCTCCTCTGGTCCTTTGCCTTATGCAGCTGCGTTGAACAAGCTTGTGTAGTTAAGCACACGTGTACTTATTTGGGTATAAATATATGCATTCCACTTTTCTATTATTTAATGTCTTAACTTGCCTGTGCTACCTCTTCCCGTAGGATGCTTCGTCTTGGGTGTGATTTCTTAGCACACTCAAAAGAAAAACTGTTTACTTGACTCATTTTGATTCTGAAAGGATTTACTGATAACAAATCATGAGACTCCTGGCTTCTTGATTAGTTTTTTTTTTTCTGCTTATATGTGATACTGATTTACCACATGAATGAATGGAGATGGGATGTTTGCTGCCTCTTCCGTCCATTTAATGAACGAGTATTTTGAAGGCCTAACAAGTGCACCGTTCTTCCAAACCGACAGCAGTGAGCAGTATTGAAAAGTCTCTCCATACATGCACTGTGGCTTTGGGCCAGCTCCCTACTTAGAGTTTCACTTGTTGCTAAGTCAATTATTTTTAATCTTTGTAATGAAATCTACCTGTTAATTGGATTTTGGTATGTTCCAGACCAAAGGCAAGACATTCATAGCATTAGGACAGTCAGATCCATTTGCAGAGGCCAAACTCTCAGCGCAGGAGCTCCAGAATTAGATTTGCTTTTCCTACTTGGCTTGTAAATAGATTTTATTATAGACCTTCACATTATTCCTTTCTCTTTCACCCATTATCCTTCTAAATAAATGAACATGTCTAACTCAGAGTGGCAGAGCAATCTCCTCTCAGGCAATTCCTCTGCTCCGTATGGGAAAATGCTAGTTTACTCGGTCATTGGGAGCACATCTGAGATTATGTTGTCTATAAATAAAAATAAATGACGTTTTTACAAGGAGACAAATATCCTGGAGGGAAATTTTAAGTGTTGAGTTGCCTGTGATTTTCAAGTAGTTGTCAGAAATCTGACTTAGATCTGTTTATCAGGGTTTTATTACAGATTTTGGGGAGGAGAGAATAGCTTGCCTTTGGCTTCTGACAAAGACAGAAACAAATCAGGTTCATTAGAAAACAAGAGGAATGCTTTACCTCTGCACATTGTGTAGGATTGCAAAGTATTTATTTTACCTGAGGATGGCTCAGCAAAACCTGTTCAATGATTGTGGTTTTGTAGGAAGCAAGTTACTTTGTTGTATTCTTTTTGTTGTTATTCTGAGATGCTTTCTCACTGTGTTGCCAATCTGGCCTAGAACTCACTGGAATTAACTCCTGGCTCAGTTTCCTAAGTGCTGGAGTTAAGGGCTATACCATCATCTCACTTGGCCGCATAGCTCATATTGCCTTCTGTCTACATAATACATCGATGTAGCCTTTAAGGTACTAAAGCCTAAAGGGGCTTTAAAAAGAGACAGCCAGTTGGTGTGGAGACAGAGCTGTTATTTCTTGAGGGTTTTTTTTTTTTTTTTTTTTTTTTTAAGCAGGGCAAGATGACAAGATGTGTTCAGATGTGCCTGTGACAGAGTATTATGTATTATGGTAGATTTCCACCACTGTGACAAGGCACTTGGTTCATTATTTCAGAGGTTTCGGTTATGTGACTGCTTTGTTTATAGGCTTTTTAAAAGAATAATTCTTTATGATTTTTTTCTTTTAAAAACTTATTTTTAGGGGCTGGAGAGATGGCTCAGTGATTGACTGTTCTTCCAGAGGTCCTGAGTTAATTCCCAACAATTGCATGGTGGCTCACAACCATCTCTATCTGGCGCCTTCTGGTGTGCAGGCATATATGCAGATAGAACACTATATATATATGTAATCTGAAAAAGCTTATTTTTATTTTTTTTGTGTTAGTGTTTTCCTGTTTATGTGCACCACATTATGTAATGCCTGCAGAGGTCAGAAAAGGGCATAGGATCCCCTGGAGCTGGAGTTACAGCTGGCTGTGAGGGGCAAGATAGATGCTGGGTATAAACCCTGGGTTCTCTGCGAAAACAAATGCTCTTAACCACTGAGCCATCTCTCTGGTCCCATCTATAGGCTTTTGACAAGGCAGAAAACCATGGTGTAGAGCATGTGGTAGGACAAAGTTCCTCTCCAGCGTAGGCAAAATGTATCCCACATGTATGGGTGCATGTGCCTCAGTGAATGATTAGAGGTTAGAATACCCCATGTGGGAGTCAGTTCTCTCCTACCAGGTGGGTCTCAAGGATAGAACTCAGGTCATCAGGATTAGCATCAAAGCACTTGTACCTATGGAGGCAAATTATTTTAGGATATAAAATGTAACAAAACAGTTTAAAGTCCCAAATGAATGGTCAGATAATTGTTAGACATCAGCCTTCAGTATGCATGTAGCCAGAGTCTAAACTTCTTACCACCTCTGTGAACCTACCCCAGTCAGCATCTTGTCTGGAGTTGTAATGGCTTCCTGAGTGAACTCCTTACCTTTCCCTCTACAGTGTCTTCTCCAAGACTTAACTGGGTGTAACATTGTGCTACTCGGGCTTCTATGCTACAACCTGAGTTTCTTTCTATTACCTAGGAAGTCCTATAGGATTTGACTTCTGCCTTTTTGCCTAAACTCTTGTAGCTGCACCGCCTTCAACCTGGGAGCACACTCACTGTAAGGCTTGGTGCTTGTAGTGTACCCTATCCGACTGTTCGTGCTGGAGCCGTCTTCGTTTCAGGACTCTGATGAGGATGATCAACAACACCTGATAAACAGATTTTGTTCATCAGAGAGACTTTCCCTAGTCAGGTGTGCCGAGCCACTAGCCATCTCAGTAGTAGGGTTTGTTGAGGCAGGTTTGAGCTGGAGGGTAGCCCAGCTATGTAGGGAGGTCAAAAACAGCCTGAGTTACATAGACTCTGTCTCAAAAAATAAAGGATTGTAGCCAAGGGAAGAGTACTTGACTGCTACACGCAAGGCCTTCAGTTTGATCTCCCAAGAGTAGGCTTTCCTTGTTGACTGCTTTATCAGAAAGAACATCCCTCACTTTGTTGGACATTTTTTTCCCTTTGTGGTGCTGGTTGGTGAACCTAGGACCTTATATGTGTTGTAGGCAGTCACTGATCACACCCCTTTCTATAGTCACTCCCTTCTTGGTGTGGGGGTTGGCCCAGCTACCTCGGTACTCTTTTTTTTTTTGTTTTTTTTGTTTTTTTTTTTTGTTTTTTGAGACAGGGTTTCTCTGTGGCTTTGGAGCCTGTCCTGAAACTAGCTCTTGTAGACCAGGCTGGCCTTGAACTCACAGAGATTCTCCTGCCTCTGCCTCCCGAGTGCTGGGATTAAAGGCATGCGTCACCACCGCCCAGCTTAGACTGCTTTCTTTTACTGCTTCTTAATGCAGCTCAAAAATAAATGTATCTGTATGTAGGTATGTGTGTATACGTGTGTGTGTGTGTGTGTAAAGTTAGTGTATCTGTTTCTTCCTGTAGACCACAGGTTCCATGGGGTCAGGTGTGTATCTTTTCACTATGGAAGTAGTCTCTTCTGTATCCTCAGTGCCTGGTATATCATGGGTGTGTTGCAAATATTTGTGTAACCATAGGCCTAGCCCTTGTGAATGTAAGAGTGACTCTTACATTCAGAAGGTAGGAAGAAAAACAACCTAAGGTATTGCTTTTTAGAAAAAGTTTCTATAAATGATTATTTTATATAATTAAGACCTATGCTTTATCAAAAATATTTTCCATTTAAGATGAAGACGATGACTTCGTATGTAAAAAGGCAACCTCCAAAGCAAAAGAGAATGGAATATCAACAAACAGTTACCTTGGAGCATCAAACATGAAAAAGAATGAAGAAAACACTAAGACGAAGAATAAACCTTTATCACCAATAAAACTTACACCAACATCAGTGCTCGATTATTTTGGAACTGAAAGTGTCCAGAGATCTGGTAAGAAGATGGTGGCAAGCAAAAGAAAAGAGGTGAGTAGTCTGGATGCAAGCGAGAGTGTGAGGATTGGTGGGCATGCTGGCGTGCACCTGGGAGAATGAAGCTAGAAGGTCATTAGTTTGAGGTCAGCCTGGGCTAGATAATGAGATACTCTGAAACAATAGAAAAAGAATGTTTGGAATTGATACTCGCTCATGGATACTATTAAAGAAAACTTGGGATATTATAAATTAGTAAGCATGCTTTAATCATAATGAAATAATTTTTCCATGATTATAGACAAATACTGCCCATTTGGAAACTATGGGAATTAGAATTTATACACACATAGACACACACACACACACACAATGTAGATATGTATTTTTTTGTTTGAAAACAAGAAAGCATTTAAACTATAAGAAAAAGTCACAGCTATTATAATTTAAATGGAATTTTCAAAATGGAAACATACTATTGACTTCAGCAAACAGAGTAGACAATTTTATTTTGAAATGAGATAAACATTGTATTAGCAGAGTCTAGCTATTCTGATCTTCTCTAGTTTGACTGATACTGGCTTCATCCTTTTCTTGTTGTTGAGGAAACGGATGAATGGGTGAAGCACAGTGAGGGCTGTGCTATCGCGTGTACTGACTGACTCGTTGGTACCGTCACAGGGCTGAACCGTCATCCTTACAGGGATTAACCAATGTTTTAGACTACTTTGCAAGCCAGAGCACTAACCAATAGTGTGTCTGCACACTTCTCTTAAAGTGAGAACCATCTGTCTGTTGGATATTTATTCTTTTTTTTTTTTTTAAAGATTTATTTATTATGTATACAATGTTCTGTCTGCATGAATGCCTGCAGGTCAGGAGAGGGTGCCAGATCTTATTACAGATGGTTGTGAGCCACCATGTGGTTGCTGGGAATTGAACTCAGGACCTCTGGATGAGCAAGCAGTGCTCTCAACCACTGAGCCATCTCTCCAGCCCCCCCCCTTTTTTAAAGATTTATTTATTTATTTATTAATTATATATACAACATTCCTTCCATGTATGCTTGCATGCCAGAAGAGGGCACCAGATCTCATTATAGATGACTGTGAGCCACCATGTGGTTGCTGGGAATTGAACTCAGGACCTCAGGAAGAGCAGTCAGTGCTCTTAACCTCTGAGCCATCTCTCCAGCCCCAGGATATTTATTCTTTATGAAACTAGATGTCATCAGAACAACTGTAATCTTGATTTTGTTGCTGTAGATTGTGACTATTACTGATAGACCTTCTCTGACTGATGTATTTAATTAGGTGTTGCCAAAAAAGCACTTTACTTTTAACCTAATTTATGTTTATTTTGCTTGATTTTCTTTGGAATACAGTCTTCTCAAAACACAGATGATTCCAGATTAAATGATGAGGCCATCGCCAAGCAGTTGCAGCTTGATGAAGACGCAGAGGTATTGCTGTTCCAGTTAGTTATCATTAATAACTTGATGTTATGACTTGGTGCATATTTACAAATAACTAAGATGTTCTAGTTTTTTTCTCCTTTTGAATAGGGTGTTACTGTCTGTGTGTCCTTCCGTCTGTCCTCCTGTCCATCCAAGACAGGACTAGAACTCACTGTGTAGGCCAGTCTGGCTTTGAACTCAACAATTCTGCCACAGTTTTCTGAGTGTTGGGTTTACAATTGTGCACAACCATACTTAGCTCATTATTGTTAGCATATATTGTTATAGTCTAATTTTGAATTGAGCCTTATTAGAAGTCTGGTGTAAAGATAAATTAAAATCTAGTATATAAGAATGTAAATTCCTGTAAAAGATAAATGATGAACCTAACAGATATTTATGAAAAAAATTGGAAGTTTTGTGAATAGGAGGCTCCTCAGTGTATTTGAAAGAACTTCATTTGCTCCTGTGTCTTTTTGCTTTGACTCTGAGCACAGCTACTCTTTCCTGTTGTGTTAGTTACTGTATATACCGATGACTTCAAAATCTGTGTTTGATTCAGGATGCTCTCTTGAGCTATAAACCCATATCTGACAAAGATTTATTGATCACCACTGAGTGCCTAGCACTGCTGTGGTAGTAGGTGATTACAGTTTAAATAGAAAACAAAGGAAGAAAATAATGGCAGGTAATTACAGGCATAGTGAAGAAGAGTGAAGGTGTAGTTCTGAGGTGGGTGGCGAATGCACTGTGTCATACAGTGAAGCCCAGTGAGGCAGTGGTGGCTACTCAGCTCCCCACTAGGCACAGGATAGCGAGTGTAAGCATCCTGAGGAGAAGGTGTGCTCAGAAGACTGGTATGGCTGGAATAATGAGTGAGACGAAAGACAGGAGAGGATTTGGAGAAATGGCCATCAGCAAGCCCTACAGGTCACCATGGGTCTTTGACATCCATGAAAAGAACTTTGATTGGTCAGGACTTCAGATTTAGTTTCTGTGAGATGGGACACTGTCGGTGTTCTTAACAAAGTGACGTGACAGCCGGGTGGTGGTGGCGGTGAGCACCTATAATCCCATCATTCAGGAGGCAGAGGCAGGTGGATCTCTGTGAGTTGGAGGCCAGAGCAAGTTCCAGGACAGCTAGGGCAGTTTCACAGAGAAACTCTGTTTCAAAAAATGAAAGAAACAAAACAACAACAACAACAAAAAACAAAGAAAAAAAAAAGAAATAAATAAAAATAAAGTGACACTGGCTTCTGTAATGCAAACAGGATAGTTGAAATCTTTCCCAGTAGTTGGGCATGAGCAGAAGCAGACCAGCTTGGAGACTGTTACAGTACGGCAAGTGGGAAATGTTGGTTTCATCAGGTAGGAAGTGGAAGAGATGGAGAGAGGTGGGTGACAGGTTTGGAGCCAGGGGACCTGAGCAACTGGATGAATGGTGATTCTATTTTGAGGACCAGAACACAGGATGGAGAGCCAGTTGGTACAGAGAAGTTAATGCGTTCTGTTACGGGGCTGGCAAGATGATTAAGGGTGATTGACATGGAAGCTTGGCCACCTGAGTTTGATTTCTGGAACCCATGTTCAGGTAGAAGGAATGTTAAAAAACAAAAAAGAGTTGTGTTTTAACAGTTGAGTTGCAGATGTCTGATAGACTTACAGGTCGGCAGAGGAGGTAGTTGAGGACACAAGTCTGGCGATCAACTGAAGTTGTGTATTTGGAAGTCATTAACATTTGTGTAGCTTTTAATAACACGTACCTGTGTGCCACCTTGGAGAAATGGAAGCAAAAGGGAAGGCTTTCAGGATTGAACACTGGGGTTCTTAACATTCAGAGATGAAGAGGAGGATCTAACAGACTAGAGGGTGGTGAATGGACGGGGATGACCAGGAGAGCTGGGGTTTGCAGACACTGACTACGACCGTCGTTCATGGGAGTGCTCATCTTCCCAAGTTCCAGGGTTAGGGGTTTGTGGAAACCGTTCCCTGTTTCTTAGAGTAGGTGTCCTTTTCCCAGACTCCCCAGACCCCCAGCAACTATTGCAGCTTATTAAAATTGTGATATAAGCGTCTCTGTGTGTAGCTTTCAAGTTCTACCTCCCAGATCTGATTATGTCTCAGTGCTTGTTGTAGACCCTGGGACAGACCATGTTGTAGTTCCTCATTTTATTAACCTAACCTATCTGGGTGTGGTAGTACACACCTTTAACCCCAGCAGAGGTAGGCAAATCTTTTAAGAGTTTGAGGTCAGCCTGGTCTACATAACAAGTTCCAGGCCAGCCAACAGTTTATAGTGAGACCCTGTCTCAAAACAACGACAAACAAAAATATCTTCTTGCCGTTGGTTCTGTTGTTATATTATTTCTAAACAAATATCCTGATGACTCAGGGTAGCACAAATGGCCTAGGTTCACCTGTGACTCTAGATAACTTACTTTACCTGTACCAGAGAGTAGAGGGTTACCCAGTGCTTCCCAAAGAGTAGCACAGTCCCCTGTTTTCCTATTTCTGTCACATTCTTTTAGAATCTTTAGGTAATTTATTAATCTAATGAATGACTTTTAGGGTGTTAATAATTGAAAATCTTTCCTAATTATCTTCTAAGAGTCCCACCTAATTTTACCATTTTATTCATGATACCCGTGTCCACTATCTGACACTGAAGTCAGTATATTAGATGCCACATGAAGTCAGTTATATTATACATTCTGTTAAAACACAGGGTTCAGCCGGTCGGTGGCGAACGCCTTTAATCCCAGCACTCAGGGAGGCAGAGGCAGGCAGATCTCTGTGAGTTTGAGACCAGCCTGATCTACAGAGTGAGTTCCGGGACAGCCAGAGATACACAGAGAAACCCTGTCTTGAAAAACCAAAAAAAAAAAAAAAAAACACCCAAACAAAACCTGGAGGCAGAGGCAGGCGAGGCGGATCTCTGTGAGTTCGAGGCCAGCCTGGTCTACAGAGCTAGTTCCAGGACTGGCTCCAAAGCTGCAGAGAAGCCCTGTCTCGAAAAAAAAAAAAAAAACCAAAAAACCCCAAAAAACAAAGAGCCCCCAAACAAACAAAAACCCACAGGGTTCTTTATTATATAAAATTTATTACCAGTAATAAATTTTTCTTTCTTTATTTTGTTTTTTCGAGATAGGGTTTCTCTCTGTAGCCCTAGCTGTCCTGGAACTCACTTTGTAGACCAGGCTGGCCTGGGACTCAGAGATCCCCTTGCCTCTGAGTGCTGGGATTAAAGGTGTGTGCTACCACTGCCCCGAATTTTCTAATGAAAGTATATCAGTTCTTTCTAAAACACCTAGAATCCTTCTTACCATAAATATACTACATTGTGTATTGTGGACAAGTGGTGTCAAGTTCAGAAACCCTTGGGGGCTGCCCGTAGAGTTTGCAGCTCCTGTGATTAAGATGTTCACATTGATTTTAGTGGTTAGATGCGTAGTCCATTTGTAGTGAAGACATGCTAGGAAAGGGAGATGTGTAACAGTGCCCTGTCTGCTTTCTTACAGCCTGCTTAGCATGAGTTTATATATATATATATTTTTTTTTTGGCTAGTGGGGATGATGTGTTGGCCTCTATCAGTGAGCTGTTTCCTGGTGTGGCCAGTTCATTCTGTAACCAGGAAGACCCTGTTTGCCGGGCTCTCATCAGGCTCACCCAGCTTTCAGTTTTATTGCAGACTTTTCCTGTTTGAATAATAGATTTTGTTGCATATTAAGTTGGGCAGTTAGTTTTACCAGGGCACATGAAATGTTTAGTTATAGTCATAAGTGTATTTCATTATTTCACATTCTCTGCTGAAAGAGCAAACACTTGGCAATGACAGGTGCTTAGAATGTCTGTGTTTGGTAGGGAAATGGTGGTGGTGTTGTGCTCCTACTGTTGTATACAAAAAGACCAGATACTTTGCTGTTAAATCGTTTTTATTATTCTATTTTCTGTGTATAAGTGTTTTGCCTACATGTATTTTTGCACCACATGTGTGCCTGATGCTATGGAGCCTGGAAGAGAGCTGCCATATGGGACTCAATGCTAGGGTCCTCTAAAGAGCATCTGATGCTCTTACCTGTTCAGCTATTTCCCAATATTAGATACAGTTTTAAAATTTCTTAGATTTACTGTTTGTGTCTCATAGATGATTATTTTCTTATAGATTGAGAATTTTAAAAAGATTTATTTTTAATTATATGTATATGTGTGTGTTTGTGTGTGGGTATGTGCATATGAGTCCAGTTGCCTGTGGAGGTCATCAGAGACATCACATCTCTTCAGAGCTGAGTTTCCCAACATAGGTCCTGGAACCTAACCTGGTTCTCTGCAAGAACAGTATGTACTCTTAACTGCTGAGCCATATTTTCAGCCCCTTAGGATTCCTTCCAGTGATATTTCTAGAGTTTAAAATACATATAAGTAAGCCTGGTGTACATAGTAGGTTCCAGATCATCCAAGACTACATGAGACACTTGCCTTCCACAAAAGGTGATTGGGACAAGGAACAGGTGGGTATAGTGGCACATGCCTTTAATCTCAGCACTTTGGAGATAGAGGCAGACAGATCTCTGAGAGTTTGAGGTCAGCCTGGTCTACATAGTGAATTTCAGGCCAGCTGGAAGTGTATAGTAAGACCTCCACCTCAAGAAAAAGAATGGGTGTGTGGGGTAGCCTGGGCTAGGCTGGAGAAATGACTCAGCAGTTAAGCTCTAATACTGCCTTTGTGGAGGATCAGAGTTCGGTTTGTGGTGTCTACGTCATGCTTATAGCTGTCTGTAATTCCAGTTTCAGGGGATCTGATGCCCTCATCTGTTCTTTACACTCAAGTTTACATACCCACAGAGATGCACATATACACATGAGCTTTTCCTTAGAACTAACAAACCTCAAGACATATAATAAAGAGAAGTTATACTAAGACCATTAAGAGAAAATGTGACTTCAGATGTTAAAAAAAATATCACTTTAGAATGTGGCAACCCCATTGGCCAGTAAGATGGCTCAGTGGGTAAAGGTACCTGCTGCTGTGTCTGAGGGCCTGGATTAGGAGAAAAGCAATTCTTACAAGTTGTCTTCTGACCTCCTCACGAATGCCATGGCATACACACCCACATATACAATAAATAAACGTAACAAAGAAGTAAACTTAAAATGCGCACTAACTTTATTATGCTTGCAGATCTAGAGGTGTATAGTCTGTAAATTTGGTTTTTTGAAACAAGCCTGTGATACTGTTAATGTTTATTGGGAAGATGTCATTTGTTATTTTTAGAAAGTTTTTTCTAATTATTTCTAAACATTAAGCACATTTAAAAGTGTTTAGATACAAAAATAACAAAAGTATCTTACCGTGTTGGTGCATTTTACAGCTGGAGAGGCAGTTGCATGAAGATGAAGAGTTTGCTCGAACATTAGCCATGTTGGATGAAGAACCCAAGACCAAAATGGTAACATTATGGATTATGATGTTGGATTGCTTTCTGTGTGTGTATATTATGATGTTGGATTGCTTAGTGTGTGTGTGTGTGTGTGTGTGTGTGTGTGTGTGTGTGTGTGTGTGTGTGTGTGTGTGTGTGTGTGTGCGCGTGCGTGCGTGTGCGTGTAGACAAGAGGTGGATTGTCAGGTCTTGTTGTTCTCCACCTTAGTTGAACTTGGAGCTTATTGGCATTTCTTCTGGGTTGGCTGACCAGTGAGTGTGAGCCTTCAGGACCCTTTTGTCTCTGCTCTCCCGAGCAGTGCAGTTACAGGGATGCCCTGCCATGCCTGCTTTCCCATGAGTGCTGGGGATCAGAACTCAAGTCCCCATGCAGGTACAATAAGTGGGGTTACTGTCCATTGAGTCACCCCACTAGCTAAATTGTTTGAATTTGTAATTTTTGTGTGTGTATGGAAATTCATTTACAAAGTTAGTCTTTCCAAAAGATTGCAAGAAATATATCAGAATTTGTCCCACAAAACCATAGGTTTTGCCTTTATTCCTTATCAGAAGAAATTTTTTTATGTATTATTTGAGAATATTTCAGTTCTCAAGAATGTGGGTTTAATAACTGTAGTACTCTTTTCAGGAAGCAGGATCTCACTGTTGTACTTCTTTTTCTTGACTGTTCTTTTCTTTTATGCTTTGTTTTTTGAGGCAGTCTTTGCGTGTAGCTCTGGGTGCCTGGTACTATGTTGCCTAGATTGGCTTTAAGCTGGCACTTCTCCTGGCTCAACCCTCAGCCAACCAGTGCTGAGGTCAGGGCATCAGCTGCCATTCTTGGCTTCTTTTTTATTTTCCTACTGGGTTTTAATTAGTTTTCAGTTTTTTGTGTTTGTTTCTATTTTAGCTGCATAATACTATTAGTAGTTTGGAAGCTGAGATAAACAAAACACAAATAAGACTTCCGTTTCTGGTTTAGGAGACTGGGATGGAATGAGATGTTTTATTGGCATACTGTTGTAATCTTTTATCTGTTTCTTTATTAGTAAAATGGAGTAATAAAATATTGCCTTTGCTGTGATATTTTTGTGGATAAATGAATGGCAGTATATTGTAGTGTCTTGCTGGTTTGGTTTGAAAGGTGACCCTTAAACTTAAAAATTTAATCCATTTTAACAGCAGGTTTTGTGGTAACAGTTTTCCTGTTACTTAATACTTCTGACACTTTTTACACTGTTTAGGCCCGAAAGGACCTTGAAGAGGGAGAATCATTTTCATCTCTCCAAGCTGATCTAAGCAAAGCAGGAAACCATAAGAGCCCTAATAAAGGTAATTCTAGCAAGGAATGTAAGAGAACGCTTACTTGTCTTTATAGAAGAGAGTACTTGGTAACTTTGCTTAAGCATTCTTTTCACTAATTGTTTGGTGGGCGTTTTAGAGAGCCGTTAGTGTATGCTCCATTTAGATAAGCTGCTCCTATTCTCATGATGTCCTTATGCTCAAGACTTGGTCAGAAGTTGAAACATGTCATAGTGAAAAGTGCAGGTATGTATCCAGTCTTCTGAGTGTCAGCAGCATAGCACATTGTGGAGAATCTCACTGCTGATGCCCAGTATCTCAAGAGAGTACTGAATCCATGAGTTTGGGACCCACAGAAATGGTGGGCTGATATACAGTCACAATCCTGTAAAATCAAACCTCATAATTAGCCATGTTTCCCTGCTGAATGCATGTTTCTTTTGCACCATTATAAAGCTGAAAACTTTTGAGTTGAACAGTCCTGAGTCAGAGATCACCTGCACTTTGAATGCTGGACACCAGCTGGTAGGGGTTGCCCTTCTGCACTTAATGTTATGAAGAGTGCATTGGGTACTCTTGGCGTCCTAAGTTTGTAGGTGACAACAAAGAAGCAAAGCCTTGAGCTTTCATGGTAGAGGTACTGTCAGGGAATTGGCTTCTCTTCTGATTGTCTTGGGTGGCCTGTTCTGTGATGGTCTTGATATTGAGCCGTCTACTGATGCTGTCGCTCCTCACCTTTCCTTACCCTTTTTTATTTTGCAATACCAGGGCCTTGCACATTCTGCTAAAGTTCCTGAGTTATATTCTCAGCCTTCTACTTTTTATTTTGAGATAGGGCTCTACTGTATAACCAGACTGGCCTTGAATCATTCTATACCTCAACCTTAGAACTGCAGTCTTTGCCTCTGCCTTCTAAGTAGCTGGGATACAGATCCCCCCCCCCATTATCTGTGAAGGATTGGTGTCATGATCCCTGTGGGTACCCTTGTTTGTGGGGACTCAACCTCTTTATGCAAAAAGTTTGGAATTTGCATATAATTTATAGATAACTTGACTTCCTACAAACTTTAAGCCATCACTAGATGCTTTCATTCAATGTAATGCTGTGTAAATAGTTATTATGCTGTACTGTTTAGAGAATAGTGATCAGGATAAAATGCACATGGGTTGTATCTATAAAAAGTATTTTCTATTCATAGCTTGTTGTCTCCATGAGTATGGAACCTGTAGATGTGAGGGGCTAATAGAAGATCTAATTATAGAAGTAAATCTGCTTATATAATACCTTTAGGTCTTGGCAATTCAGGATTTGAGGCTTTCCCACTATTTTACAGAATTCTGTGCAACATATTCCAGTCACTAAGTTTTGTCTCTGTAAATTTTATAGCATATCCATGGAATGAATTCTTTGTCTTTTCACACAGTTTGGGATTGAACTCAGACTTTGTGCGTTGGTGGGCAAGCACTGCACTGCTGAGCTACACCCATATCTTTCTGTTATATTAAGTGGATGCTTAAATTTAAAATGACAGATCTCTTTTTTTGTTTGTTTGTTTTTTGAGACAAGATTTCTCTGTGTAGCTTTGGCTGTCTTGGAGCTCACTTTGTAGAACAGTCTGGCCTCAGACTCACAAAGATCCACTTGCCCCTGCCTCCCAAGTGCTGGGATTAAATGTGTGCACCTCCACCAATTGGCAAAATGACAGATCTCTTAATTTGAACTGATTGCAAAGAAGTATTATGTGAATATTTAAGTTTAGAAAACAAGAATGCCATTTGAGCTAGAGTAGTAAATGTTTTGAAGTCATGTGATACTATGTGCTACCGAAGTCATATTGTTCAAAGATGAAGAATAAAAATGTTGATTCTGGGCATATTGCCCAAATAGCAATCATAATTTTTTCTTTGTAAAAGCAGGGCATTTCTTAAATGAAAGAAAGACCCGCAGTCCTGCTAAGCCCAGTAAGGGTGGGAACTCCAAAGGATCTGAGCAGCCCTGCAGCTCATCAGCTCATCAGAGGGAAGCCGGTTCCTCTCCCAAGGCCAGCTCCAAGCTGGCACTTATGAAAGCAAAAGAAGAAAGTTCTTACAAAGATACAGAGCTGATGGCCTCAAAAAGAAAAGAAAGTGCCGTTGAACTCAAAGGAGAGAAACAAACTCCTAAGAAAACCAAAAGTTCCCCAGCTAAAAAAGAGGTAGGAAATTTATGAAAAGTATGTATTTGCTCTTGAGGTTATGAATCAGTAAATTGTATGTGGCTTGTTTTAGAACTGAGAAGAAATTGTTTTCTTTATGCTAGTCTGAGCTAGTGATAAAAACAGGGCCTAAGTGTCTCACAATCCTCAGGGAATAATAGATCTGGTTAAGAAGCATGTCCTAGTACATTTTCTGTATATCAAAATTATACAGCTTAATGAGAAGTTATCTCCCTGACCACCCACAGATATATGTGCCCATAAGATTGAGATGTAATCATGAGATTACATATACATATCACATGAAATTACACATTACAGAGTAAGTATTGTGGAGATACCATAGCTTTCTTTGTGCATGTGGATTTATAGACAGGAGCAGTCAGTATTTATAGGCAATATTTTCATAAGCCTTGCCTATGAATTTCCTCCATCAGATTAGTTGATCACCTGGTGGGTTTGCCTTACAAATATCAACTGACATCTGCTGTAATTGGCTCACGGTACTCAACAGCTTGTGACACATGGTTACTTTTTGATATGTATGTAGAATAGAGATAAGATTATATATTTGGCATCAGTGGGTAAGGGTGCTGCTATACCTGAGTTCTATTCTTTAGACCTAAATGGTGGAAGGAGAGAACTTGCTTTGAGGCTAGCCTTAAACTCACAGAGATCCTTCTGCCACTGCCTCCTGAGTGCTGGGATTAAAGGCGTGCGCCACCACCGTCCAGCCAAAATGGTGCTTTTCAAAAGCGCTCCCCTCCCAACTAGTGGTACAGGCCTTATAATCCCAGTTACTTGAGAGACTGAGTCAGGAGAATCTCAAAGTTAAGGTCTGCCTGAGTCACAAAGTAAGCTCCCCAGAGACATAAAAAGAATTTGATTCAGATATATTTAGGAAGGTACTTTTTTTTTGGCCAGGAGTGGTGGCGCATGCCTTTAATCCCAGCACTTGGGAGTCAGTGGCTGGTGGATCTCTGTGAGTTCCAGGACAGCCAGGGCCATTACACAGAGAAGTTCTGTCTTGAAAAACAAAAGCACAAACAGAGGGTCTTTTTGGACCTTCATTTTGGAAGCACTTTAGATTTATAAGAGAAACTACCATTCTTTCCTGCCGCATAGGCACTTAGCGTCAAAGTCAGAATTGTGTCAGTTTGAACTGCTCATCTCCATTGTGTTTGTGCAGAACAGTGGGTGGTGATGGCTTTAAGATGCTTTGTGTGCAGGGAATGGTCATAAATACGGTTAGGGGACCAGTTAGCTTTTTGCCCTCAGCTTTTTCTTCACTAAATGCTTACCTGGTGGAGGCCTTTTTCTCCAGGCACACTAAGTGTGTGGGGAAGTTTGCAGAGGGTGACTATTTTGGGGGAGGAGGAAATCAAAGTTTAAAAAGTGATAGTTATTGTTATGGTGTTTTCCAGAGTTGGACTCGAAATATCTCAGAACCTGTACTTAGGAACATTAGAGTTTAGTAAATTCAGTTGATCTTGGTCAATTAATTCTGACTTAGTAAATGAAAAAGCTTCAGTTATTTTGTAGCCCCGTGTGGTGCATACCTGTAATCCCAGCACTTGGGAAGCTGAGGAAGAGAGATTGATAGTTTAAAGACAGGGTCTCACAGCTACACAGTGTGACCTTGTCAGAGAACAAATAACAAAGCAGGCAGGCAGACAGATAGTACAAAGTTATTTCAGATTTTTACAAAATAGAATTATTGTTACAGATGAATATATTCCCAATTGGTATACGGGACTGTCTTTTGAAGGTTGTTAAAAATATGGCTTTTCAAGGCACATGGTCTAGGCAACTATAATTTGACAAGGACCTTTTAATGGGTGAGAGGCATTGTTAAGTAGGGTTGGGGCCAGATGTGATGGTATATACCACTAATATCAGCACTCAGGAGGCAGACATAGCTGTATCTGTGAGTTCAAGGTCAGCCTGGTTTACATAGTAAGTTCCAGGCCAACCAGGGCTACACAGTGAGTCCCTGTCTTCTCAACAACAAAAGGCTTCAATTCTAGGATCAGCTGCAGTAGCTGATTTAACTCAAAACCAGCTTAACTATCTTATTGGTCACATCACTTAATACAAATGAATATTTTGTCTACTTCAAGAGATTTGAAGTTACTTTTAAGTTAAAAACAATATAAAATAGGAATACACAGTGTTGTAGTAGGTTCTTAAAGTTATCTAGGGAGCCCTCCCCAATATACATGTGCTAGACACACTCAGTATCTCTGAATCTCTGAATCAGAAATACATGCATTTACACACATACACACACACACACACACACAAATGATATGTAATTCTTTCTGGGTACATTTTAATTTTGTATGATTTCTTTTTTCTTTCCCTCTGTGCAAAGTCTGTAAGTCCAGAAGATTCTGAAAAGAAGCGCACTAATTATCAAGCTTATCGAAGCTTCTTAAATCGTGAAGGTCCCAAAGCTCTGGGCTCCAAAGAAATACCCAAGGTAAGAGTCATGATGATTGTGCAACTCTGTCAGGACTCTGCCTCATGTTCCTGCAGAGTTAGTGAGCCATTATTAATAGAAAGGTCTCAGCTACCTCTTTATGAATTAGAAGTTTTTATTCATATTCTGACTCACTGATGGACACATTTTCCTTTAAATAATAAGTAACTTGAGAAGGGATGGGCTTTTCCATGCTCTGCTGATATCGTCAGTGTCTTTTGCCTTCCTGGTACTCAGCGCTTAAGGGAGAGCTTGGTAAGTACATTATTATTTGATAGTAATTGTGTTATGTTCCTTGAGAGAAAAGTCCTAGGTGTTCTTTGAGAATATAGTAGAGACACGTGGATGATCCTGGGTAGGTCACTTAGAGGCTCTCAACCTTCCTAATACTGAGACCCCTAAGACAGTTACTCATATGATGACCCCAACCACAAAATTACTTTTGTTGCTACCTCATAACTGTAATTTTGCTACTGTTAAGAATCTTAGTGTAAATAACTGATATGTAGGGTAACTGAGATGCGACCTCCCCAAAAGGATCTTGACTCACAGGTTGAGAACCACTGACTTACATAATGACATTGAAATGGAGATTTGAAGAATGAAGAGGTGTCATTAGGTATGAAGAGGTCATGATGACATGTAAATGTGGTCAATGTCAGAATGTGTGACATCTTTGAGAGGGGAAGGAATTTGCATGGGATGCTTAAGGAGCTAACTAAAGGAAAAGTATTGTAATTGGTACAAAGTTACCAAGGACTAAAGATTGCTGAAGAGGAGAATAGGGACATATCTTGTAGGGCCTGATATTCTAGACTTTTGCCTAAAAGGAGTTTGTTGTTTTAATTTTACTTTAATTATATGTATGGGTGGCTTGCTGGTATGTGTATATATATATATATATATGTGTACTATGTCCATGCCTAGTACCCTCAGAGGTCAGAAGAGAGAGTCAGATTCCCTGAAGTGGAGTTTCAGGTGGTTGTGAGCCTCTAAGTGAATGCTAGGAGTTGAACTCAGGTTTCCCGCAAAAATCTAGAAAAAAAAAATATTTACTTATTTCAAATGCATGAGTGTTTTGTCTAGATGCATGTCTGTGCACCATGTACATGCCTGGTGTCCTATAAGGCCAGAAGAGAGGGTTCAATATATTAGAACTGCAGTTAACTACTACAGTTGTGAGCCACCATGTGAGTGCTGGGAATTGAATTTAGGTCCTCTGGAAGAGCACTTAACCACTGAGCCATCTTCCAAGCCCCAAAGAGAATGAGGTTTTTTTTTTTTTTTTAAAGATTTATTTATTGTGTATACAGTATTCTGACTGCAATGAGCCACCACGTGGTTGCTGGGAATTGAACTCAGGACCTTTAGAAGAGCAGGCAGAGCTTTTAACCACTGAGCCATCTCTCCAGCCCTGAGAATGAGTTTTTAAGGTATCATTTTGGCTGCTGAGAATAGATTGTAATGGCTAGAGTAGAAAAAGATCACTTAGGAATGGTGAGAAGTGCTAAGGAGTGTGTGAAGATTTACTTATTTTTCTTTTATGTGTATGGGAGTTTTGCCTACATGTGTGTGCATCATGTGTTTGTAATACCTGCAGAAGCCAGAAGGGAGCGTTGGTCTCCTGGAACTGAAGTCACAGATGGTTGGAAGTGAGAAGTGTGGCTGAATGGGTACCAGAAATGATCTGGCAATGGCATAAGCATCTGAGTAAACTGAGGCAGAACCATTTTGGGAAGATGATGATGATGTTGTTGTTGGCCATATTGTGGTTTAGATGTGTGTGAGGCATCTGTGTGGAGACGCTCAGTAGACAAGTGACTGTGGGAATGGAGCTTGGGACAAAAGCATGACTGCACGTACAGCTAATTTTGAGAGGGAGCACTGTCATCCGACAAACCTTGGCAAACTGAGAAGAAGGCCTTATCACAGACTCTTTATGAAAGTGGGGTGAAAACCACAATGGGGCTGACGAGTAGTGGGCACAGATTTGAGAGAAGTCAGGGAAGGTGACTGAGTGGTGTGGTCTGCCGTGCTGTGAGAGCCCCAGCAGATAGGACTCAGAGTTGGCCATTGGATGGAGGAACACGAGTTCAGCAAGGACAGTGGAGACAGCTGATGCAGTGGCTTGAAGGCTATGAGGTGACATGCAGACAGATATTTTTGATACGTTTGGTTGTGAAGTAGAAATGGTAGGAGGAACTTAAGGTGTTCTTGCCGATGGGATAGACCCTCTCAGAAAGGGAAGAATAATTAGCTGTACCATGAGACTTCTGAGAAGGGAGGCGATGTATTCGGTATACACAAAAATTTAGTTTTCATTTTGCTTGCTGTCCATGGCTACATAGGAGATTAGCCCCCTGAGGAAGAAAGGGTAGGTAGCTAGAGGGGAGGGAAAGGGGCTGGAAGAAGAGGTCAGCCTTGCCTCCCGTACACAATGTAACACTGAAAGACTAAACAAGTGCCTGTTTGAGGACTTTTGGCCAAATGGTGTCCTCCAGGACTGCTGTGTTTCTGTGACAGCAAGGCTGAGGGAAAGTTGCAGAGGCTAAGGCTGCAGCTAGTTTCCCCGAGTCAGAGCTGTAGAGGAGTCCTCTAATGGACGAACTTGGTAAGGAGGCCGGGGGACTTGGGTTGGGTCAATAAAATTACATTGTGTGCTTCAGTGGGAGAGCACTCGGGACAGTAGTTGGGGTTTAAAATGGGGGAGCATCTTGATGTGGAGTTCCTCAGGATGATTTGGGGTCTGTCGAGGAGGTTTAATTGTTCATTTCACTCCTGAAAATGGAGGAACTGAAGCGATGCTGTTAGCCATTTCCCGCATTCTTTCTGAGTAAATAATAACTATTCTCTCCTTCCAAGAAAGGCTCTTTATGTGGAGGGGAACGATCAAGCTTATGCTGGGGCACGCTTTGAGTTTTGTTTAGCTTCTTCTCAACACTTTGTTAGTCTTTACCAATCTCATTTCTGTTTAAGGAGTAATAAGGAGCAGGACACATCATGCATAATGACCATTGTGTTTGTATAATTTAGCCAGTCTGTTATAAAATTTAAAAAAAAACTATAACTGTACAGAGTTGCAGTTGAGATTTGTGAGGAGAAGCCTGGTCAGCTCTTGGATGACCAGTTCTCTTTCCAGTGGGGATGGGTGTTATGATCTGACCTTTAGGTATCAAGCAGTCTCTCAGGTTTACTCTCAGCAGAGAGGACGGTGAGAGCTCAGCTTGAGGAGCTTTCCAGAGCCAGAGCCTTTAACAGCGGTGGGAGTGCGGTGGGCAGATTATATTTGATGTTTACACCAAGTTATAAACGCTAATTACTGATTTAAATATGAAAAGTGGAGAATGGCATGAACGGGTAATTTTAATTTTGCTAACAGTGTGTTTTTGCTCGTTCATTTTGGTGTCTGTTAGATGTTAGCTATGCAGGAATTCATCAGGATTTACTTTGAGGTTCTGTTGTAATCTCAGCCAGGTTTCATTCTGGGGTTATTTATGATGTCCAGTGAGACGAGTCAACTTGTTGCAGCTTGGCTGCCAGATACTTCTTTGGAAAGCTACCATGTAATTTCCTCTCTGCTCGAACATTTTGGTTTTGTAGGGAGCTGAAAATTGCTTGGAAGGCCTGACGTTTGTGATCACGGGTGTGCTGGAGTCCATTGAACGGGAAGAAGCCAAGTCTCTAATTGAACGTTATGGGGGGAAAGTAACAGGAAATGTGAGCAAGAAAACCAACTATCTCATCATGGGCCGGGACGGCGGACAGTCCAAGAGTGACAAGGTGGGTCCTGCTAGCTTTCCTCACATGACAGTGTGGCTGTTTGTGACTCCTAATGCTCCTGGCCACATTTCAGTGAAGAAAGAAAAGGAGAAAGGCTTCACCCTGTAGTGTTATCTTCTCCTCATACCATATTCATGCTGTCCGTCGAGACGACAGGGCTTCTCTGTGTAACAGCCCTAGCTGTCCTGGAACTCACTCTGTAGACCATACTGGCCCCGAACTGAGAGAAATCTGCCTGTCTCTGCCTCCTGAGTGCTGGAGGTGTGCTCCACTACCGCCTGGCGGGATTTTGGTTTTTTAATTGAAATCATAGGTGCTGTTTACTTAACTTTCTTTGAGTAGTCTAGTTTAAATCTGTTCAAATTATTTTTTTAATATAGAAGCATATAGGGTTTTTTTTGTTTTTGTTTTTGGTTCCAGGTTTTCTTATACATGCCATTATAGATCCTATCTTAAATTTTCATTATTGGAAGCTGTGTGAGAGAAGCAGAGGTCTATAGGAAGTAACAGGATACCTGACTAATGTTTTTCTTTCATAAAAAGAATTCCTGAGGCGATAGTCACTGGTACGTTTTAGCAGTTCAGGAACTAACCCATTTAGTCCCAGCCACCTCTCTTAGCTTGCTGGGCATCAAGCATGTTGCCTTGTGCTTGTGAGGTAGTTACTCTTCTGGGTAGGAAAAGCTGTGTAGCTGGGACTGGTCTTACAGGGCTGGTAGAGGAGAACAGGGCTTCTCATTAGGTGGGCCTGCTGTAAGTAACAGTCTCCCTCAGAGGTGGGCGTACTAGAGTCCTTAGCAGGAAGGTAGGAAATGACTGCCACTTGAGTAAAACGGGATAGAAGCAGCTGGTGGTGCGGGAGGTCCTTCTGTATATGTGTTGCTTTTATTGGTTAATGAATAAAGAAGCTGTTTTAGCCAGTGGCTTAGCAGAATAGAGCAGGGAAAACTAAACAGAATGTTGGGAGAAAGAGGCGGAGTCGGAGAGAAGCCATGTAGCCCCACTGGAGACAGACACCGGAACTTTACCTGGTAAGCCTCGTGATGATACACAGATTAATGGAGATGGGTTAATTTAAGATATGAGTTAGCCAGAAATACACTTAAACTATTGGCCAAACAGTATTGCAAATATTATGGTTTCTGTGTGATTATTTTGGGAGTCTGGGTGGCCAGGAAACAAACAAGCGGCCTCCTCCAACAGGCTGGACCTCAGTTCTCCCGGCTCTGTTCCTTTCTAGGGAGCAAAGATAAAGAATAGCGCAGACGTAGTAATGCCGCCCCGAGTACCTACTCGCCACTTGTGCTGCCCAGTTTTGTCCTTCAAAGTTAATTTTGGAAGAGGGAACTTCAGCTGAGAAATGCCCCTTCTAGATATGCCTGTGGGCAAGCCTGTGGTACATTTTCTTGATTGATGATCGATGTGGGAGGGCCTAGTTCACTGGGAATGGTGTCACCCCTGGGCTGTTGGTCCTGGGCGCTATAAGGAAGCAGATTGAGCAAGCTGTGAGGTGCAAGCCAGTAAGTAGCACTCCTTCACGGTCTTTTCCACAGTTTCTGCCTTGGGGTTCCTGCTCTGTTTGAGCTCCTGGTCCCCTTTCCTCAGTGACTGCTGTGAAACTGTAAGAGAGTTCCCTAAGTTGCTTTGGTTAAGTGTTTTCTCACAACAACAGGAATTGTAACTAAGAGACCAGGCTTAGGGAATGAATGTGTTTATTTATTGACTTGATGATACTAGACATTGAACCAAGGCCGTTGTACATGCTAGGAAGGTACTCTACCCCTTGGTTTCTTGGAATAAAAAGGATCTTGCTGTATTGCTGAAGCTGGTTTTAAACTCTTGGTCCCCCTACCTCTGAACCCTGAGTACTGGTATTATAGGAATGTAGTGCTGTGGCGAACTTTCTCCTTTTCTTTTCCTGTCTATATTTTTTGACAAGTTCTTGCCTCATAGTCCAAGCTGGCCTTAAAGTCTGTATCCTCTTGCCTTTCAATCATGTTTGTGTTTGTGTGTTTGTGCACGTGCACACACACACCCATGAATGTGCACACGTGTGGTGGCCAGAGAAGATGTTAGATATTTTTTTTGTTATTCTCTACCTTATTCTTTTGAGATAGTCTTATTGAACCTGGGGCTACATTGGTGTCCAGGAACCCACTTTTGTCTCTGTCTTGCACAGAGTCGCAGTTATAGGTACATATGTAGCCACACCCAGCTTTTTATATAGGTACTGGGTGTTTGAACTCAAGTCCTTTTGCTTTTTTTTTTTTTTTTTGATTTTTCGAGACAGGGTTTCTCTGTAGCTTTGGAGCCTGTCCTGGAACTAGCTCTTGTAGACCAGGCTGGCCTCGAACTCACAAAGATCCGCCTGCCTCTGCCTCTCGAGTGCTGGGATTAAAGGCGTGCACCACCACCGCCTGGCCCATTTTTTCCTTTTTAATGTTAGGTTTTTATTTATTTGTTTGTTTGTTTTGTTTTGTTGTTTTTTTCCTGAGATGAGGTTTCTCTGTGTAGCTTTGTTTTTTGTTTTTGTTTTGTTTTTTCGAGACAGGATTTCTTTGTGCAACAGCCCTAGCTGTTCTGGAAGTAGTTCTGTAGCCCAGACTGGCCTTGAATTCACAGAATTCCACTTGCCTCTGTCTCCTGAGTGCTGGGATTAAAGGCATGTACTACTATCACCCAGTTTTAATGGTAATTTTTTAAAATTAAAACTGTATGTAAAGAATTTGCAAATAAACATTAGGTAGTAACATTAGCCAGACTCAAAGACTATACATCTATATATCTGAGAGGAACTTGCATATAGTTATAGCAGCCAGTCTGAAACTCTGGAGCTTCACGTTGGACTTTGTACTTTCATTGTCAATTATATTTTCAATGTTCTTTATCATCCTTACTCCAAACCAAACAGAAAAGTCGAAGAATTAACAGCAGAATTGTCTGGGACCAGCCGGGACAAAACACTTCTTGCCAGGGTAGGGGTGTGGGGATTAGAAATATAAGTAAAGAATATGAAGATGTGTGAAAAATAATAAAACAGAAACCATATAATAGTACCGGGAGGGCATTCCAGTGAATACTGAAATCATCAATGTTTAATTTTCTATACATTTTTATACCCCAATACAAAAGGGGAAGAAAGCAACAAAAGACTTCTTTAACATGATACAAAGGACAACTTGAACAGTTAATTGCTTTAACACTTTGAGGCATCAAATCATTAGCGTTGTGTTGTTTAGACAGGGAAGCTACCCTAGACCAAGCATCCTGAAGGCAGCCATTCCCCAGGTAACCTCATATTACAAAAGAAGGAGCAGAAGTACACTTGTATGTCCTGGCCATCTGTCAGGATGGAATGGATCTACTTGTATGAGCCATCTTAACGCCAAAAGAACCAAGTAACCACATCCTGAGTCAGAACGTGTAACTATACTTGTCAACCATTTTGAGCAACCTCCAAACTCTCTATCAGACAAGGCGGCAATAGGCTCACATGTTTGGGCCTCCACACAGAATCAAAACTAGGAAAACAGAGCTTTATAACTTCTCTCATGACTCATGTATCCATTACTGGAGTACTGGATTTCATTCATAATGGTAACTGGTGATTTTTTTTTTTTTTTTAAATTCCAGTGTTAGGGCTCAGTAGATAAGAACACTTGTTGCTCTTGGAGAGGACCTGGATTCAATTCTCAGAACCCACATGACCACTCAAAACTGTCCATATCTCCAGTTCCAGGGAATCTGAAGCCAACTTTAGACCTTCTTGGTTACTAGGTAAATTCATGGTACATAGACACACAGATTAGCAAAACACTCATAGACATAAAATAAAATCTTAAAAATCTTAGAAATAGTGTTATTTCTAGTTTAATTTGCAATATGGCTTCATCTACCAGTAGGCCTTAAAATAATTTTTGCTTTACAGAAAGAAGTGATTTTGATGGAGTTCTGATGACTTATATTTTAATCAACAGGCAGCAGCTCTGGGAACAAAAATCCTTGATGAAGATGGTCTGTTGGATCTGATTCGAACTATGCCAGGCAAGAAATCCAAGTATGAAATAGCTGCTGAAGCTGAGGTGTGTATATGACAAACCTGGTTTAGTGAGGTTGGCATATAAATCTCCTGTTTGATGGAGATGCATAATAGACAGTATTGTTACCTAGAAGATCAAACACCCCCGTACTACAAGTGAATTCACCTTATTTCCTCTTGCTGCTCTGAAAGATTATGTCTCAGGATGTCTTTCAGGGGAAGAGAGAGGGAAGGTAGCAAATAGTGTGTTCTGTATAACATATCTACTCATACCTTATTTTCCATATATTTTTTAAAAGATTGAAGCAATTTACTTAGTCTTGACTGGTAAGGAGCGAGATATGTAGACCAGGCTGACCTCAAACTCATAGAGATCCACATGCCTCTGCCTTTGGAATGCTGGGATTAAAGGCACGTGCCACCACACCTGACCACACTGTTAAAATTTTTTTCGTGTGTGTACACATGCACATGAATGCAGTTCTTACAGAGGCCAGAAGAGGACATCTTTCCCTGGAACTAGAGTTATGGGCAGTTGTGAGCCACCTGACATGGGTTCTGGGAACTGAACTCAGGTCCTGCACGAAAAGTAAGTGCTTTTAACTGCTGAGCTATGTCCTCAGTTGATATTTTGTATTCTTGTATTGATTTTATTGTAAATGTTACTGCCTGAAGGTTTTGTTTTCTGTTCTTTGTTTTTTAAAGAGGAGTTTATCAGCATCTTTAGTGAAAACTGTATTAGGAGGTTTTCATTATGACAGAAACTAGTTTTTAACGGGGGGGGGGGGAGGTAAGGATAAGACAGAGTAGGCGGGGGAGTGGGGACACAACGACAGGATGGACTCAGTCTACCAAGCTGCCACTGCGTCTGAACCCTGTCATTTGCCTGTGCTTGCATCTCCTCGTGCTCTCACATTCGTTCTGCTGTCCACCTGCCAGTCACTGCAGGACACAGGAGTGCCTGGTGCAAGGCTAGTGTCCTTAGAGCCATCACCAGTGTGACAGGAGGGTCCGCCCAGTTTATTCCAGGGAAGGATGTGGATTCTGTGACCGTGGTCCAGTTGCCACCAGTAGGGAGTAAATGTTGCTGCTTCATGGCCAACTGTACCTTGTTCCTGTTGTCCTCTCTCTGCTCCAGGATCCTACACTCCATTGGCTTGTGCTGTCTCAGCCTCCTCCAACCGAGGGTAGTTCTCTCTTTCCTTTCTCCTGGTTAGTTGATTATAGGATGTCTATCGTGGCATTGTGCGACATTTTTCCAGTTAGATTGTGCTGCCCAGTTTGGCAAGAATAACGCAGGGTGATACTGTGTTCTTTTTGGTGTGTCTCATGTTCATGATATTGATATGTCTTGGTTGAGATAGTGTCTGTTGGTCTTCTCCATGAGTGGAATGAATTCCTATTTTGTAACTGATGACTTTCTTTAGTGGACAGTTATCTTGAATCTCCAGAAATGTTTTCCCTTAAATTGAAGCACGATTAATAAAAACTCACAGGCAGATATTGGGGTTCAGCCTGAAGACCAGAAAAGCAAAGCAGCCAGCCACTGGCTCTTACCTCAACCTCAGTCCGAAAATGGTGATCCTGTCTCCAGGAATCTCAGAATGAGACTGAGACTGAGAACTGATTCCTCCTGTTTTATAATCCTCTCTAGTTCTGCAATTAAGGGCATGCACCACTACCGCCTTGGCAATCTAGTGTGGCTACTGGGATTAAAGGTGTGTGTCATTTTGGCTACTGGAATTAGAGGTGTGTGCCATTGCTGCCTGGTCTATAAGGCTGGCCAGTGTGGCTATTTTACTTTTTTGATCCTTAGGCGAGCTTTATTTATTGAAATATAAATTAAATGTCACTACATTAAATGGTCATTCATAAGGTCTAGCATCACTGGAAGACATTTAACTGTTTTAGAAATTAAAATATTACTTACATTCCTTAAAAGTCACCCTTTAAAAGCATAATTCATACCTGTGCAGTGATCATCACTATCTAACTAAAAAAATACATTTATTTATTTTTTATTGTATGTATTTTGTGTGTTTGGGCACGTGGCATGCATGTGGAGGTCAGAGGACAACTTGCTTGAATTGGTTCTCTCCTTTCACAATGTAGGTTCTGAGGATTGAACTCGGGACATTAAGCTTGGTGGCAAGCACCTTTTACCCACTGAGCCATCTTGTTAGCTCAGTTACTGTATCTAATTTCAAACACTGTCATTGCCTCCAAAAATAAATTCTATACTTATTCATCATTGCTTGTCATACCCTCTGTCTGGCAGTCACTATACTGTTCTTTGTTTTATGGATTTCCCTAATTTGGACATTTAATATAAGTAAAATCATAACATATGTGGCTTTTTGTTTTTAGCCTTTTCACTTTTTGTAATGGCTTCACAGTATACCAAGTTGTAGTATGTATTACTATTCAGTCCCTTTTATGATTGAATAATATCCCATTGTGTGGATCTCAGTAATTTTTTGGTTATGCTAGGTATCCACAGTGGATATTTGGGTTCTTTCATTTTATGGCTGTAATGTGTGTGTACTATCCAATACAGTGCCGCTCTGACTTTGTATATACAAGTTTTTGAGGAAACATTAGCTTTATGTAGTCAAGAAACTTTAAAACAAGCACCATGGCCCCATCTTTCCATTTTAAAAATGACCACTACATTCTTGGCTTTCATGCTGTTTTTCATGCTGTTATATTTATGAAGTGTGGGAAGTGGTGACTGCACACACTGCAGTAGTCCATTGTGACAGAGCAGCTCACTCGGCTATGTCACCTTGCCTCTGGGGTATGTGTAGCAGGATAGAAATCTTCTGCATTTCAGGTTTGTTTTTTTTTTTTATCTTCCCTCTTCAGATGAAGAAAGAAAAGTCCAAATTGGGGCAAACACCCCAAAAAAATGACCAAGGAAAAAGAAAAATTAGTCCAACCAAGGAGGAGTCAGAGTCTAAAAAGAGCAAACTGACTCCCCAAAAGTGCAGCCCAGCGAAGTCCATGAAGAAGGAAGCAGATGTGTTTCAGAGGGGCCTGGACTTCATGAAGCCGGAAGTCAAGGAGACTCCTGGCAACAGCAGGGCTCAGGGTCTGGCTGAGGACAGCAGCGGGAACAAAGTGGAGAACCTGCTCTGGGTGGATAAGTACAAGCCCACCTCACTCAAGAACATAATCGGACAGCAAGGTGACCAGAGCTGTGCCAACAAACTGCTACGCTGGCTCAGAAACTGGCATAAGAGTTCTCCTGAAGAGAAAAAACATGGTGATTTCACAACTTGTCATTTTATGTGTGTCTGTCACATGTAAGGCTCAGTTGCACATATGGGCAGAAGGCTCATGGTTGGTTCATTTATCTGTCAGCAAGTATTTATTGAGATCTTGTTCAGAGCCCAAGTGCAGTACTAGGCCCTGGTGGAGCTTCTGTGGACAAAGTAGGCCCTTCAGGAGCTCCCAGAGAGCCAGTTATTAAATGCATGTTCTAAGTACTACTGTAGGGGTAAGTACAGGGAACTCTGGGGATGCTGGTGTAGTCAGGGAAGAGGATGTCAGCTCTCTGGAGGAGACTTGGAGCCCAAGTAGATAGCTAGGTGTATGATACTGGGCAGAAAGAATGACCAGTCCCAACATCCGAAGGCCTGTGAGAGACCGTGGAGAGTGCTCAGGGCCCATGGGGAAAGGCATGGAGCTGAGGCTCAATTATGTGTGTGATGTGCTTTCAGTAGTGCAGTAGGTCTGCCCTCTCCCTCTGTGCTTTGGGATGCTCTTGGGCAGTTCATGAACGATCCTGCTGTTCTGGATGGTGCATGTTCATGCTCTGGAACTTATTTTCCTCTAGCAGCAAAATCTGGCAAACTTTCCAGCAAAGATGATGGTTCCAGTTTCAAGGCAGCATTGCTGTCTGGCCCTCCGGGCGTTGGCAAAACCACTACAGCTTCTCTTGTGTGCCAGGTGGGTGCAGCTGGAAAGGCAAAACCTTGCAGTGATTACATAGCTCTTGTGTGTATGTGCTCTTGTGTGTATTGCTGTGTGTAAACCTATAGTGTATATTTTTCGAGCGATTTCTTTGGCTCTAGTGATGTCACTCCATCCTTTAGGAATCACTATTATTCTGGCTGGGTGTGGTGGTGCATGCCTATCTATATTCCAGCACTGAGGAGGCAGGTGACAGTCTGTGAATTCAAGGCCAGCCCAGTCTACGTAGTGAGTTCCAGGACACATAGAATGTTTCAGAAAAACCAAAGAAAACAAACAACTGCCCCCAGACCTGTTATTCTATTGGCTATTATAATAACATCTATTTCCCCTTAAAGGTGGAGGATGTGTTCCTAAGCCCCCAGTAGATGCCGTAGCTGCAGGCAGCATAGAGCCCTGTGTGTACCATGCTTTCCTCTGTGCCCTTTTTCTAGCATTAGTCTGACCTTCTGTGTCTGTCCTGGTGCCCTCCTTGCACTCCCACTCTTGTTCTTTAGGACCATTATTAACTTAAGGGTTATTTGACCACTGTGCTGCTGTGGCAGAGGGTCTGAAAACCAGGTATGAGCCACTGTACCTAGCTTATCAGCTGTGGTTTTAAGAGCAAACTTCTGTGTGTGTTGTATGTCTGTATGGTGTTCAAGAATATGAAGAATATTAAGTTTGTTTATTTGTATCATACTTAGTATTTTTACTTGTGTTTTTTATGTGATTTAGAAACTCTGTGTTCCTTAATTATGACCCCCCCCAACCCCCAGGGTCATTTGCACTGTGATAGTAACAATTTCCAATATTTTTACTAGGAATTGGGCTACAGTTACGTGGAACTAAATGCTAGTGATACTCGGAGTAAGAACAGTTTGAAAGCAGTTGTTGCTGAGTCATTGAACAACACCAGCATCAAAGGCTTTTATACAAGTATGTGTCCTTTTGAACTGCGGCTATAGATGTGTTTAAGAACAAGTCACTTCAGTGTTCTGTAGTGAGTACTGCTCTGTGTAAGCATCCTGGGGTGTCAAGACAGGAAAGGCCTCTCATGTAAGTCCTGAACAGTGGTACTACCCTCTTAGTCTTAGAGGGTTCTGAGAGTGTGATAAAAATGTGTACATAATAACAGTTTTCATTTTGTATGTGAGTTTAGATAATTGGCAGGTGAATCCCATAAAGGATTATGGAAAATGAATGAAAAATACATTGTAATGTTTGAGGTCAAAAGGTCTGTGTAAGGCCTGTGGTTGATGGGGGCATTCTGGAATCTACCAGTAGAGGGGCCCATTCCGAGCTAGATGATGTCACATCTGTGGAAGGGCCCGTTGTACTCAGGCTGTGACTAGTGAAGCTGTATTAGTTAAGGATCCACATGCCTGTGGAAATTACTCAGAACTTTGTTTTGTTTCTTGTTTTGTTTTTTTGGCATTTCATTTGGAACCTTGGTATTTTTAATGCTGGAAATTACTTGTTGAAAGTTGCTCAGAAAAAGTCCTTTCTCTCACACACAGTCTCTTTCTCTTTCTGTGTGTGTGTGTGCATCACCACACCCAAGAGTTTTTATGTATATTATAGGGTTTGAACTCAGGTTCTTGTGTTTGCACTTGCAAACACTGTACTGACAGCTATCTCTCCATGTTACTTTTTGTATATGACTGGTGGAAGTATTAATACAACTCTTAAGCAATCTGGCATTTTCCTTAAGTTTAAATCTTACATAATTTCTGAATTCCAGTTTCTGGAATTTAGCTGTCGTTATACTTTAATATGTGCACAATGGTATAAACATACACTATAGACACAGACACACATAGTCACATACATACATACATATGGGGATATTTAAATATAAGTATGACATAGCAAAAGCTTGGAAGTATCTTAGATTTCATTAATAAACTAAATTATTATACATTTGTAAAGTAGAATATTAAATTAGATTAAAAAAGAAGTGCTCTTGAGGTTGGACATTCCCTCTTCTGGTATGCAGACATGTATACCATATACATAAAATAAATAAACCTTTTTATTATTAGATTTTTGTTTGAGACAAGGTCTCTTTTTTTTTTTTTGGTTTTTCAAGACAGGGTTTCTCTGTACTGGAACTAGTTCTTGTAGACCAGGCTGGTCTCGAACTCACAGAGATCCCCCTGCCTCTGCCTCCCGAGTGCTGGGATTAAAGGCATGCGCCACCACCGCCCGGCTTGAGACAAGGTTTCTTTGTGTAGCCTTGGCTGTCCTGGAACTCGCTCTGTAGATGAGACTGGCCTACTCACAGATCCATCTGCCTTTGCCTCCCAAATGCTGGGATCAAAGGTGTGTGCCACGGCTGCCTGGAAAATAAGTAAATCTTAAGAAAAAGGAAGTGTTATTTATGGATGGGTGGATGTGGGAGAATGGATCAATGACCACAAATTATTAAGTGAAGAACCACAAGGTACACATTTTAAGGGAGCTGCTGGGAAGAGAAACTGGGACTGCGGAAGGGTTGGGAGAATTCTTCTCATGGTTTAACACTTGCAGCTTTTGAAACTTAAAACATGTTTAGAACTTTCTGTAGAATAGCAGTTTGAACAGCGTTTGTGTTTCTGTCCTGTCTCACCCCGGCCAGGTGGAGCAACTCCTTCGGCATGCTCGAAGCATGCTCTCATCATGGATGAGGTCGATGGCATGGCAGGCAGTGAGGACAGGGGCGGAATTCAGGTAACAGCATTCTATCTTTCTTTTTACTGTTGGTTTTTAGATTAAGAAAATATGGGTTATAGCATTTGAGGGCTTTTTAAAAAAATACTAAAATATATTAAATAGTATTAAAATAATGATTTTTATGTCCCCAATTTGCCTTTTAGGAACTCATAGGCCTGATAAAGCATACTAAAATTCCTATCATTTGTATGTGCAATGATAGAAATCACCCCAAAATTCGCTCTTTGGTTCATTATTGTTTTGATCTTCGTTTCCAAAGACCTCGGGTTGAACAGATTAAGGTATGATGATTGTAATTTTAAAAAATGAAAAAAACCACATTTATTTGGTGTGTGTCTCTGTGTGTCAATGAGCACACACATGTGAGCTCATGCATGTACAATAGGATATACATGTGGAGGTCAGAGGGCATCCTCTCCTTGTACCATGTAGGGTCTCGGGAATCAGTCTCAGCTTCAGGTGTGACGGGAAGTGTCTTTACCCATTGAGCGGTCTTGCTAACTGCCTCAGGGCTCCTACTGCTGGGATGAACACGGCGACCAAAAACAGCTTGGGGAGGAAAGGATTTTTTTTTTTTTTTTTTTTGCTTACATTTTTCACATCACTGTTTACCATAGAAGGAAGTTAAGACAGGAACTCATACAAAGCAGGAACCTTCCTTGATGCAGGAGCTGGTGCAGAGACCATGGAGGACTGATGCTTACTGACTTGCTCAACCTGCTTTTTTACAGAACCCAGGGATGGCACCACCCACAGTGGACTGGGCCCTCCCCCATCAATCACTAATTAAGAAAATGCCTTACAGCTGGATCTTATGGAGGTGTTTTCTCAATTCCCTTTGCTCGTCTCAGATGATTATAGCTTGTGTTGGGTTTACATAAAACAAGCCAGCGCACTGGTTCAGAATTTCTTTTTTAAATGTCATTATTATCTTTACATAAAGGTTGATTTCAACTTTAGGCAGTGTCAGTATTGTAGCCAGTGAAGTTTATCCAAGATGCAATGATTGCTAAATGAAAACTCGAGGGTCAGTTTTTAAAAGTATCTCACAAATATTTTAATAGAATTTTAGATGCTATGAGTTAAAAAGGTCAGTGACGATGTCCTTCTTTGTCAATTTCAGAGTGCGATGCTCTCTATTGCATTTAAAGAGGGTTTAAAGATCCCCCCTCCAGCCATGAATGAAATAATTTTGGGAGCTAATCAAGATGTCAGGCAGGTGAGTTAGATACATATTATGTGTCAGTTGTTGCTCTTCTAATTTTATTATTTTGTGTGTATGGGTATTTTGTCTGCATGTAAGTGTGCACTACTTGTGTGCCTAGTATTGGCAGAGGCCAGAAGCGGGCATTAGAATCCTTGGACCTGGAACTACAGATGGCTGTGAGCTACCATGTGGGTACTAGGAGAGCAATCAATGCTTTTAACTGCTGAGCTATCTCTCCAGCTTTTGACAATTGTTAATTCCCTTGCCCCCTCATTCTTCAAACTTGTATGGGGTAGGAGAATAGCAGCCCTTTCTCATCCTGACATTGTCTTGTTTCTTGTAGGTTTTACATAACATGAGTATGTGGTGTGCACAAAGTAAGGCACTAACGTATGACCAAGCCAAGACTGATTCTCAGAGGGCCAAGAAGGACATCAGACTGGTAAAATGTGTTTCCATTTCTTAGTTATGAGGTTGAAATGTTTCTTGATTTGCTTGTACTAGCTTTGTAGACATAATGCACTCCTGTGTTGGACCTATGGAGCCCAAGGACTTGTCAGACCTGTAGACAGTGGGACAGTGAACTTTTCCTCAGACATGGTCCTCGTCTGTTGCAGATTCTGAGAAAGGGATGTTTTATGTGAGACCCATGCTTCATCTTGCGGAGTGGCTTTTTTTCAGCATGCCTTCTGCATGCATTCATGGCCTGCAAGGTTTTTATTGCTGGGAATTGTGTATTTCAGATGATTTAGTTTAACTCCACAGCTAGGGGTCTCTATCAGTTGCCTCTGTGCTCTGTTTTACTAGTCAGAAATTATAATTAGAGCAATAAGTTTGTTTTTTTTTTTTTCCCTCCTCCCTTCCAGGACAGGTTTTCTCTATGTAGCCTTGGCTGTCCTGGAATTTAACTTTGTAGACCAGGCTGGCCACAAAATCACAGGGATCCGCCTTCCTCTGCCTCTTGAGTGCTGGGATTAAAGGTGTGTACCACCACCATCCGGCTCATAACCGTCAGTCTTTTTCATCTCCATAGTTTTGCCTTTTCCAGAGTATTATATAAAAATCATATAGCATGTAGCCTTTGGAGATTGACTTCTTACACACCATTTGTGTACATTTAAGGCTCTGTCATGTCTTCTAATGGACTGACCAACTATTCTTTTCCTTTTATTGTCCTTTTTGTTTGTTTATTTGGTCTTTTGAGATTGTGTGGCCTATAGCTCAGTTGGGCTGGCTTCTAGACAATGTGTAGCTGAGGCTAACCTTGAACTCCATCTCCCAAGTGCTGGGATTACAGATAAAGCCCAACATTCCTAGCTGGTATTTTTTATTAAAATTGTTGAGTAGTAATAGTCCAAGGCCTGGACATGTATTAGTTTATTGACCCGTTTGGTTACTAAAGGACATCTTAGTACTTCCAGATTTTGGCAGTGATGATAAAGGTGCCTTAAGCTGTTCATTTGGGATCCCCAAAGTGCTGTGCTATCTCCTCAGCAGGCAGTGAAGGTTCCTGTTGCTCATCTTTTTACCAGTATTAGGTTTTGGTCATTCAGTCATTTTGTGCCCCTTCTTGGCAGGGCCCATTTGATGTTGCCCGGAAGGTGTTTGCAGCTGGAGAGGAGACTGCACACATGTCACTGATGGACAAATCGGATCTCTTTTTCCATGACTATTCCATAGCCCCCCTCTTTGTTCAGGAGAACTATCTCCATGTAAAGCCTGTGGCTGCAGGGTAAGCATTGAGGGCACTGAGGGGTAGGATCAGGATCTTCCAGCACTACAGAGGCCAAATGCTTGTGCAGAATGGCTGGACTGGATAGTGCTGTAACCCAGACTGGCTCTTTTCTGCAGGGGTGACATGAAAAAGCACTTGATGCTTTTAAGCCGGGCGGCAGACAGCATATGTGATGGTGACTTAGTGGACAGTCAGATCCGGAGTAAGCAAAACTGGAGTCTTCTGCCCACACAGGTAAGTGTGGGGCCTACTTCAGCTGAAGAAAGATTCTTGTGGTTCCTGTAATTAGTTTTTTTCTTTTTGGTTTTTCGAGACAGGGTTTCTCTGCAGCTTTGGAGCCAGTCCTGGAACTAGCTCTGTAGACCAGGCTGGCCTCGAACTCACAGAGATCCGCCTGCCTCTGCCTCCTGAGTGCTGGGATTAAAGGCGTGCACCACCACTGCCTGGCAAGTTTTTTTCTTTAAATATTTTTATGCTATGTTTATCAGTGTTTTACCTGTATGTATGCATGTGCCTGTAGAGGTCAGAAGAGAGCATCAAATACCCTAGAAATGGAGTTACTGATGGTTGTGAGCTACCATGTGGGTGAGGAGAACTGAACCCAGGTTCTCTGGAAGAGCAGCAAGTGCTTGTAACTGCTGAGCTATCTCTAGTCTTTTGTGGCAAAATTACAGTCTGTTTAGAGAAAAATATTCTGGTCACTATAGTCTTTATTTGCTAAAAAGTGTTTCCATGGGAATAAGCGTTCTAGGTATCAGTTCTAGCCACAGGTGTGTATCAGAGTCTCATTTACTGTTTTACCTTAAGACTCTGAGAGGGCCACTGCTCAGAGCCCTGCCTAGAAAGGTGCACCCAGGGCAGGAATGGCAAGGTTCTTCATTGTTGCAGAAGTCCATTATATTAGGTACTATGAAAAGAGATTTAATATACACTTAATCTTTAAAAGTATTCTTACATGTGAGAATACATACTAGGAATGGAATCCAGGCTGGTCTCGAACTCACAGAGATCCGCCTGCCTCTGCCTCCCGAGTGCTGGGATTAAAGGCGTGTGCCACCACCGCCCGACCATAGCTCTGAATTTTGTGTCCATTCAGCAGCATTACTGGTCCGAGTAACAGCTTTCCAGAAAGTCTGCCCTCTTCTGTTTTTTTTTTTTTTTTGAGTCTTATTGCGGAGCTCTAGTTAGTCTGGCTCATTCTGTAACCCAGGCTGCCTCCGACTTGAGGCAGTCCTGTGCCAGTCTCTCCCAGCTATATCCCCACACCAGCCCTCCCTGCCCTCTTTTAATTGAACCCACACATTTGCTTGAAAAGAAAAAAAAAAAAAAAACGAGCCAGGCGGTGGTGGCGCACACCTTTAATCCCAGCAGAGGCAGGCGGATCTCTGTGAGTTCAAGGCCAGCCTGGTCTACAAGAGCGAGTTCCAGGACAGGCTCCAAAGCTACAGAAAAACCCTGTCTCGAAAAACTGAAAAGAAAAAAAATGATGCCTCATTCTTAAAGTATAGATCATGTATACAGTGTTCTGTCTGCATGTACACCTGAACACCAGAAGATGGCACCAGATCTCATTACAGATGGTTGTGAGCCACCATGCAGTTGCTGGGAATTGAACTCAGGACCTCTGGAAGAGCAGCCAGTGCTCTCAACTACTTAACCATCTTTTCAGCCCCTAGATTTTTTTTTTTTTTTTTACAAAATTTGTACAAAAATGTTTTCTTTCCCTTAGTAGATTTTATCTTAAATAATTTTAAGCACAGAAAAACACTATATAAAAATATTTCCCAAAGCATTAGTTTTGATAGGAAACACTGTAGAAAACTCCCATGTCCAGCTACAGGAGGATGGTAATTATACTAAGTCGTCCTGGTGAAGCCCTTCTACCTTTAAACCAGTTTGTAGAGGTTATTTAATGAGAACTTGGGAGAATATTAGTAGAATAAGGCAGGATACAACATTTGTGGAAAGTTTAATTAAAGCCTTTAATAGACTGAAATGCTGCTCAGAGAAGATGTCTGAAGTCACACCTCTGCCCTTTGCATCTGCCTCGGGTGGCGGCTCAGTCTGCTCTCACCTGGTCTCCCTGCCTCAGCTGCGTGTGTTGAAGACAGCCACACTCCTCTGTGATACTGACCTCTGGGAACTGAAAGGTATATTGAGGCTGGTTGGTCAAGGCTGTAAGGATGACTTCTGAGACAGTTTTAGACCAGGGTTGCATGCGGCCTTTCTCCCTCTCCTCCACCCACTTCACCTCTGCACCACACTGCTGTATGTGTGTGCGCTCACATGTATGTGGAGGCCAGAGGTCAGGTGCCATCTGCCTTGCTTTTTGTTTTTGTTTTGTTTTGTTGGTTTTTTGAGCAGAGTTTTACTACGTAGCCTTGGTTGGCCTGGACCTCTCTTTATAGATAAGGCTGTCCTTGAACTGAGAGATCTGCCTGCCTCTGCCTTTTAAGTGCTGAAATTAAAGGTGTGTATCGCTATGCCTAGTTTTCTATGTGTGTGTACGTGCATGTGTCTGTCTGTCTGTGTAAATGCATGCTGTGTTTGGGTGAGTGCATGTGGAAGCCAGAATCCCCTGGAGCTGGATGAGCCACACAACCAACCAGTTGTGTTGGGAACTGAACTTAAGTCCTCCGGAAGAAAAATAGCACTTTTTTTTTTTTTTTTCTCTGTGTTGCCCTGGCTGTCTTGGAACTCATTCTGTAGACCAGGCTGGTCTTGAACTTGCAGAGATCCACCTGCTTCTGCGTCCTTAGTGCTGGGATTAAAGGCATATGCCACCATGTCCGTCCAGTAAGCCCATCTTTCCAGCCCTCACCTATTTATTTAAGGTACACGAGTGTGAGTGTGTGTGTGTGTAGGAATGTGCACACTAGTGTAGGTACCCATGGAGGCAGGTGCATTGGATCTTCTTGGAACTGGTATTAGAGACAGCCCCGTGAGGATGCTAAGAACTAAATTAGGGTCCTTTGGAAGAGCAGTACGTTCGTAATGGCTCCAGGATAATAGATGATGGCCTGGAACTTGATTAGGTTACGGTGACTGGCCATTGAGTCCCAAGGATCCTCTTGTCTCTTACAGTATTGGGATTACAATTTTCACATGACCGCTGGGGATCTAACGCAGGTCCTCACGCTCAGGTGGCAAGCACTTTACCTAAACTGTCTCCCCAGTCTGTTTTTTCTATGGGAGAAACTTCCCATACCTGTAATTAGGACAGGGAGCGGGCGCTGTAATTCGGCATTGGGCCATTACTTCATCCATGGACTGCTAGTCTGTTTTTGATTGCTATAATGTCCTGCCCACAAACTAGGTAAGATTTAAAGAAAAGTTTATTGCACTCACAGTTTTGGGCGATGAGGAGCCTGTGTCTGGTGATGGCCTCCTTGCTTAAAGAGTACTGAGTGGCACAAGGTCTGACACAGCAGGAGATGGATGTGTGCATGTGTGTGTGTGTTTATGTATGCTTGATCTCTTTCTCTTACGTAGTGTCTAGCATTCAGTTAGGACTCTGCTCTAATCACTGTGCAGTGACCCCATCTTCAAAGGCTGCAGTTGGGTTAAGTTCCCACCCTCTTCATACCTCACAGTGGGAGGAGAGCTGCTAAAGAATACCCCAGAGCAAAATAAACTCCTGCCTTAGTTCACCTTGGGGGGGTCAAAGGTATTATTTAAAAAATAAACGCAGGTGATCTTCAAAAATAAATAAAGCCTAAGAGTCCCCTCCAGTATTGCTGTGTGAACTGTGTCTCAATTATTCCCATGTCTCCACATAGGTCCAAAGAGGAAAAAATGGTTTATGTTGGGGCATCAGACCCCGACACTAAAGAAATAACTTTATACCAATTTAAATTCTGGACTGTATGTTTGATCTCCCACCCCCCTCAGGCCATTTACGCCAGTGTTCTTCCTGGAGAGTTGATGAGGGGCTATATGACTCAATTTCCCACCTTCCCAAGCTGGTTGGGGAAGCACTCATCTACAGGCAAACATGATCGGATTGTTCAGGACCTGGCCTTGCACATGAGTCTTAGGTAAGCGGAATTAGTGCCATCCCTGTCACTTTGCTACCCTGTAAGGATAGTATGCACTTGAAGGTTTGACTTTATTGCTCATCAGCTAAATGATCTGGGTAAGTTCCTGTCGTCTGGCCTGAGTTCTGACCTCCTTTTTGGTTTTTTTGAGAGAAGGTCTTTGTATAGCCCTGGCTGGGTTGGAACTCACTCTGTAGACCAGGCTGGCTTTGAACTCATAGAGATCTGCCCGTCTCTGCCTCTGGAGTACTGATTAAAGGGTTTTGTACCACGCCAGCCCAGAAAAGTTAATTTTTGATAACACTCTAGTTCTCAGCAGCCCAAAGCCTGTTTCCCTGCTTGTCCTGGGTCCATAGACCATTTTCCAGCTTTGCAGGCAGTCTCTGCAGTTTCTTGGGTGAGGAAAACCCTGCCATAGATAGGAAGGTTCCAAGTATAGACATGAGGAAGTACAAAGGAGGTCTTCATGTACAATCTCTATTACAATCAGACCAAAAAGTGTTACCCCCTCCCTCCTACAGGAGTGGCACTAAATGTAGGCACTCTCACTGCTGTTTCCTGATGCCTTTGGTATTTTGGGGCTGGGAACGATGCATCGATATGGCTACGGTAAGGCTAAGCACAGAGACACAATTGTTGGGGTATTGAATAAAATGAAAGTAGAACCCATATTTGCTTTCCAGTCAGAGCAAAGGAGAAAACTGCCTTTGAGCACAGTCGGGGGGTGCTAGATGTCCCAACACCCCGTTAAATGGCGGGAGTTCCACTGAACATTAATTAGACTTGGATCATCAGTTTAGAGTGGATACATACAAATACATAACCAGTTTATAAATTCTGGTTTATTGGTTAAGTTACAATGCTTATTGAAATTAAAAATCTTATATGTGTGTGTGTATGGGGAGAGACAGACAGAGGGAGAGAGGAGAGAGAGATTTTCACTATGTAACCTTGTCTGGTCTGGAGCTTTCTATGTAGACCTTGAACTACCAGAGAGATCTCCCCACCTCTTCCAGAGTACTGGGATCAAAGGCATTCATTACCATATCTGGCTAAAACCTTTTTGTATTTCAGCCCATTGACTCATGCATGTCTTATTGACTCATTTTGAACGCACTATTCTATAGTGGTTAAAGAGTGGTTACTGGTTGGTTGGTTATGTGTGTACATCTGCATGCGAGAGTGCCTGTGGCGATCAAAGGATAGAGTTGGTTCTCTCTCCACTTGTAGGTCCTGGGGTCCAACTCAGGCTTGTATGGCAAGTGTCTTTACCCACTGAGCCATCTGATCGTCCTAAGAGCTGTTCTCCTAAGGACAAAATACTGTTCATTAAAAGGACCTATGAAATAATTTATATGTTGAAAAGACAAAAGAATCTGAACTGTGCCTGGTTGACTGGTGGTGATGATCTAATGTGGGGGGTTGGTAATGGGATGCCATTGACACGATTTAAAAAATAAAGATTGTGTCCTTCTGTCCTGTGTGTTTCAGAACTTACTCCAGCAAAAGGACAGTGAACATGGATTACTTGTCACACATCAGAGATGCACTTGTGCGACCCTTGACCTCACAAGGGGTAGAAGGGGTTCAGCATGTTGTCACACTTATGGACACGTATTATTTGATGAGAGAAGACTTTGAGACTATCATGGAAGTTAGCAGCTGGGGTGGCAAGCCCAGTCCCTTTTCCAGGCTGGATCCTAAGGTAAGATGTGCCGCCCACTGTCCAAGGTCACTGGTAATGACCCTGTTGTCCTAGCAGTGCTTGAGGGGATTGTAGTTGCTTTAGACATTTGTTCCTCCTCCCTGAACGTTTGCTGCCCTTCTGGCCTGTGCTTTCCAGAAATAGTGTTTTAGGATAGTGGTCAGAGGATTTGACGAATTGCAGAATTCAATGCTACAGTTTGTGTTTTTATCTCGACCTCAAGGGGAATAATAAGAGAACAGGTGTGAGGTGCAAAAACGATATGTTCTTGATGGGAGTGTGAGCTTGGGGCAAACTTGAGGTGGTGATGTAGAGTGTATTTACAGCCTGAGGATTTTTATCAAGTTTTTCTCTAACTTTTCTCTTCCCTTCGTTTCTTCTTTTCCCTCCCCTCCCCTCCCCTCTTCTTCCCCTTCCCCAGACTGGTTTTCTTTTCCAAGAACTAGAGATTGAGCCTAGAATGTTCTGTATACCATACATGTACTCTTATTGCTGAGGTCTCTCTCCAGCTCCTTTTGAACTTTTTGAGACATGGTCTCATTAAGTTGCCCAGACTGACCCTTCACTGTGTTTATATAGTCTAGGCAGCCCTTGAACCTATATTCTCTTTCCTTCATCTCCTCAAGCTGCTGGGATCACAAGCATGCGCTACTGCCATGTGTGCTGGTTTCCATGGTTTGTAGTCAAGACCAACTTGAATCTTATAGTGAGCTCTTTTCGACTTATTTATTTATTTATTAACCACTGATTCTTCTTTTGTTTTGTTTTTTTGAGGCATGGTTTCTCTGTATAGCCCTTGTCTAGGAACTTGCTCTGTAGACCAGGCTGACTCAGAGATCTTCCTGCCTCTGTCTCCAGAATGCTGGAATTAAAGATGTGCGCCACTACACCCGTCTTAACCACTTATTCTTATTTTTTTTTTTGTGCTGTGGGTTCAAAATTCTCAGATAGATAAATAATATAAAAATAAATGCTATGCGCTGGGGACATAGCTCAGTGATGGTGGAGTTGCCTAGTATGCACAAGGCTTACTATTGAGAGATCAAGTGTAAGTAACACATAGACACAGAACTCTCTAGAGGAGAATGAATGTACTTCCGGTTCTATTATGTATGTAACTATTTTGCAAACAGTTTAAAGGGATTTCCTGGGCTTCTCAAAACTTCAACTTAACTGATGTTAACGCATTGTCCAGCACTCAGGATAACCACTTTCCTCTGTACTTTAGGTGAAAGCAGCCTTCACAAGAGCTTATAATAAGGAGGTCCACCTGACCCCGTACTCACTTCAGGCAATAAAGACATCGAGACTCAGCACAGGCCCAGCTCTGGATTCTGAGTACCATGAAGAGTCACAGGAAGATGACAGTCAGTCTGATGAGAAGGAGCAGGATGCCATAGAGACTGATGCCATGATTAAGGTAGTGTGTCCAGCTATGGCAGGAACATCTCAAAGATGACCTTTTCTCCTGTGTGATATGTGAATAATAAGGCCTGTTCCGCATGTAGCAGGGTAAGCTGAAAATGCAAGTATGTCTTGCTCATTGTAATTTAAGGTGATGGGCTAGGTTTCATTTACACACACACACACCCCTATACATACATAATATATATACATATACATATTTATCATTATTTTCTAAATATCTATCTTTTTTTTTCCCCCAAGGCAGGGTTTCTCTGTACAGCCCTGGCTCTCCTGGAACTCACTCTGTAGACCAGGCTGGCCCTGAATTCAGATCCGCCTGCTTTGCCTCTGCCTTCCACTGCTTCCCAAGTGTGTGTGCTACCATGCCTGGCAGTTTCATTTTTATAAAGTGAACTTCTTATAGTAGTGGAGGAGCCAAACAGCAAGAAAGTATGCAATCATAGTGATGGTCATGTATGTGTACTAGAAGAATACATGTATACATGTGTATGTTTTTCCAAGTGTCTTCTTCTGTTTCTGTCTTCCTTAGTTTTTGAGACAGGGTCTTTCACTGAACCTGGAGCTTGCTGCGCTGGCTAGATGGCTAGCCAGTGAGTTCTAGGATCTTTCCCTAGCACTGAGCTTAGAGAAGTGCGCTACCTGCTATACCTTGCTTTTATGTGCGTGTTTATCTGAGCTTAGGTCTTCAAGCCTGTGCAGCAAGTATTTCACCCACCGAGTAGTCATCTCACTGCCCCAGAAGGGTGCTGTTCATACTTGGATTTTGGTATATGCTTTCATACCACAGTGCATTTTTATAGCACGAACAGGAAAACGTTTTGAACAAACTATTGTTCACTTCGGTTATTCGTGTTGCCTACAGCCATTGAATTGCCTGTAAAGTCTCTCAGAGCAGAATTTTATAATTTGTCTTTTGCTAGTAAAGATCTGAATGAGGCATAGAGTCAGCCTACTGTTCGCAGCTGCCAAGGCACTGGGCTGCAGTTTTCTCTCCTTTCGCCTGTGCGCAGCTCTTTCTTCTCTTGTGTTTCACGTCTAGGAATAGAGGCCCTTTGTAATTGGATTGGTCCCCCTTTTCTCTTCTCTCCCCTCTTCACAAAATGAGTGGGCTTAGATCTTCTGTGAGAGATTAAAAGGGAAGCTTGTCGTGCAGACACTGCCATATCTGTAAGCCACCTCTTGAGTGTTCTGGCTTTCCTGTGTTCTGAGTCCAGGAAACTGCCTTACACGGGGCACACCTTAGTTCTAGATCTGAGTAGATGTAGATGTTTCCTCTGTAAGTAGCTGGCTTGTTGCTTCTCAGGGGCAGCAGTAGATACCTGTGACCTTGCTTTTCTAATTAAGTTGTAGATAAGACTATGCTGTCATTTTATGTACTCATCAACATATTAACTGTTTTGTGTGTCTCTCCTCCAACAGAAAAAGACAGGATCTTCAAAGTCTTCAAAACCAGACAAAGATAAGGAGTCCAAAAAAGGAAAAGGAAGAAGTTGGAAGAAATGAAACCATTGTTCAGTACCAATAGCTGCTTTTCACTTACCCTCTCAACTAGCCCAGCTGGAAAGCCATGCCCTTTACCAGAGTAACCATGTGCAGCACAGTGGGGTGGCCTGGTGGTCCCATTATAGAGGGTGGCACAGCTAGACTCTCATGCTCCTCTTATAGAGGTGGACAGGACGCTTCAGCCTGCATTGTCCCTGCCAACCCAGTTAGATTGCTGGGATTCAAAGTGACTGTGTGGAATCAAAACTAGGAGCACACAGGCTTCAGAGTCAGATTTTAGTTAAGTCTGGGCGCAGTGGAACTGAGGCATCTTTTGTAGCCTAACAGTTTGTCCTAATGGCTGTTACAGGACCAGTGCTGATTTTTTTAAAAACACGGTAGTTCTTATTTTATGGTAAAATTCTGTAAATAAACCTTAATACAAAGCAGCCACCACCTGGAGCTGAGTATTCTTGGTTCATTGTCAAGCTTGCAAAGTATGCATCAGGAATCGAATGTCCATGGAATGCATGGATTATCCTTAAGATTGTCATCTTGTACAGCAAAATATTATGTTAGTATATTACTTTCCTTATTAATTTGATTAGATTAAAATATCTGGCATAACCCTGTGAATCGCAGTTCTCCAGGTGGAGAGCTCAGATCACAGCATCCCTCTGCACTGACCACATTGCTGCTATAGGTAGTCGCTGAGAGGCCTCTCGGGTACATAGACACTGGACTGCCACACATTCCTGTCTTCCTGCAGTCTCAGCCTTCAGGGTGAAACCAGTAGTCTAGGATGGGTCAGCTTCACAGGTTCATTCTGACTGGGAGATGCTGTCCTGTGATGGAGCTCATATCCCTACTGGAATTTCAGGTTATAGCTAGAACTGTGCTTGTTGAAGGAAAGCGCTCAGAGGTCTATGCTGCATCTGTATGCCAGAAAGAATATGAGGACCATGCTCTGCCTTTGAGGACTCATGGCCTTGTTGGGAGAGGAGACAAGTGCTGGAGACATTGCAGGTATATCAACCAGGGTGAAAGGTATGCTTCACGGAGATCGGTTCAGTATGGAAATAAACACTGCGCTTAAGCCTGAGCCTCTGCGTCTTGCCCTCTCTTCTCTGTTGAAACTTGGCTGCCACGGTGATGGTTTCCTCACCCAGAGGGGATACTCGTGCGCATTCTTCCATTTCTGTTCCTTTGGACACGCAAACCATGCCTCCCTCAGTTGGATATACATTCCAGGAAAGGCCCAGCATTCTGTTTGCTTTCAGAACAAAAAATGGTTTTTTGCTTATTTAATATAATTTAAATTATGAATGTTGTGAATAAGCTGTAAAAATAAATTTTTTTAGAGTTAGAGACTGTAAATATGTTGTTTAACACAGGACGATAGCAATAGGATAGCAGTGGTGGGCGGTCTGTTGGATTCCTCTTTGAAGCCCTCCTAAGCATGGCGTAAAGGGTACAGATTAAAAGAAGGTAGGCGTGAATGCCTTAGCATTCATGAGGACCTAAATGTCTGTGTTGGGATTGAATCTCCTTGCAGCTCCTGAAGTGGCCTGTGGGTGCCCCATGCTGCCCAGGTTCTCTGCGCACTCTGTGTAGAGTACCAAGTCATGGCCATTGATGCTGTGTCTCAGACAAGTCCCTGTAGTTCCTTTTGAGAGATTTTGGCAGAACTTCAATAGCATTATCTGTTGACTTCTTAGAGTTAGAATGGCTTGTCTACACTAGGCTAAGTGTCCTCACAAGGGAAAGCTGAGGCCTGTAAACCCCAGAATACACAGATGCCAGGTGACCTCAGTGGTGTGGGGAGGTAGCAAGAAGCTTGGGACTGGTGACTTTCTCATTAAGTTGTACCACTTAGTGAGGTCACAGCCTCTGGTGAGCCCCAAGAAGACAGATAAAGCCGGAGGTGTGAAGGTGGGATGCTCGGATGCCAGAGAAGCCATTGATAATGCTCAGTTGCTGGCTGTTGTATGCGAATCACTTGATTCGGGCAACTCATATGTCTGTTGGCTGTTGAGACTGGTGGCACTGGCTATGCACAGGTCATGCTGAGGAAGTGCATACTGAAGGTGTGGGTAAGTGAGTGTGCCATGTGCTCTGGGAACATAACAATGTTTCCAGCAGATGATTTAATTTTGCAGTAGGAATCCATAGCATGCACCAGAATGGACAGATAGACACTAGGTTTATTCATTTTATACAGATGAATTGTCTTTGGTGTTTTGGTTCAAGGGACAGACTCTATAAGGGCTCCAAGCCACCTCCTCCATCACCTTCTCTGTATCCAAATCCAGGAAAATATTACAAATATCTAGTCAACAGTTTTATTTTAAAGGAAATACTTAAATAAAAAGTCATTAGAAAACTGGATATTTACAATATACTACTAACGGTACAGAGCGCACACTGTGTGGGACTTTGGAGAGGACACATACAGAGTTCAGCAAGCAGCAGGTTGTGTCACTGTATGTCACTGTATCCAGGGAGGACCACTCTTCAAGTATGCTGGGGTGGACACAGCCTCCTGAGGGAGTTGCCGTCTACTCAAGAGCACTTTCTAAGAAAGGGACAAATAGACGCCTTTAGAGAGGTCTCAGATGTCCTGCTTGTAAGGAAGCTGGACTCCCGTTCATTTCTGGAGCTGGAACACGAGTCCTACAGATGTCCACGGCACACTGCGGAGACGCTGCTGTCAAGCAGGAGGAGCAGTAATAAAGCCACCTTACTGTCACGGATATGAACATGCCGAGGATGCCTGGCAGGCTGTAGAGAGCATGGTTGTTTTTTTTTTTTTTTTTTCCTGAAATTAGACAAAGGTTCCTTCTCTGAAGGAAGCCGGGGAGCAACAGCTTCAGCAATGCTCCCTGCGTAAGGAGATGCCACAGCAGTGCTGACAGCCACAGTTCAGGCTTCTGTAATCTACCACGTGCCTTGACGCAAAGGTGCTATCCGAGAGCCTGAAGCTTTGTTAACAAGGCTCCACTTTTAGAAGTGGTAGAGACATACAGATGCAGGTGTAACTTTGAGACAAAATGTAATAACTAACTGTCCAAAGGTATTATAAGCAACCAGAAGCAGCAGCTGGAGGATGTCATCTTTTGAAAGAATCTGCTGGGTTAGATTCAGGGCTCTGTATCTGCACTTGAGGATAAGTCCTTGAGCCAGGGGATGGCTAGAGACCATGATGTGATGAGGTGAGTTTATCCCCTGAATAAAAGTGGATTTTATTTTATCAACATAACTTACTAAATGGAATAAAGGGAGAAACCTTTATCATTACACAGTTCATTAACAAAATTCAACATTCAGAAATCTAAGAAACTAATTAGATTAGAGATCTTTCTTAAAAAAAATCCTAATAAAGTGAGGGATGGTATTGCAAGCCTTTAATCCCAGGACCTTAATCCCATGTGAACAAAAATCCTTGTCACCAGAATGAGGTAGAAGGGCTATCTGCAGCTTTGTGTGGCCAAAGTGAGACTTAGGAAAAAAAACCTGGACTTTCAAAATCTCTGGAAGTCAAACTTTGTACTGCAAATAGTCAACTGAAGCTCCCATTTAAAGCTGGCTCTAGCTTTAAGGGCCTATTAAAAAGAACCTCATACAGTGATAAAACAGTCTAGTTAGAATTCATGGTGCTTGGCTAAATAACTTCAGCCACTTGGGAAACCATATTACTATCACTTTAACATTTAAATAAATAAGTCTGTTAAGACAGTTGAGAATTACACATTACACAGAAGGAGCCATTGCCAGTACGAAGGATTAATCTGTGTGGACCTTGGGCTTTGTGGCCTAGGAGGAGAGTGCACAGTGGGGCCTTACCTGGGCCTGCTGCTCACTGTTCCGTCTCTGTCCGTAGGTACTGAGTGCAGTCTGAAATTTTTTTCAGTTGACTAGAGTTTAATCTTTCTGAACACATGGGACATGTGCTTTCACTGTTTAGTAAGCTGTTTGGGGGGAGATAAATGCAGAGTTATTTGTCTTATCTTTGGGTTAAGCTTATGGGAAAAGCAGCCACCTTCTGCCTACACCTCTTAATGCCTCCATCCACTGAGGCGGGAATAAGGACTTGTGCCAGGGAAGATCCCCTGGGGGAGAATGTGCTCAGAGGACAAATATGGGTCTTTAGGAACACAGAGGAGCTCTCTCAAAGGGAAGGAGTGGAAGAACCCCAAAAGGCCTGTTTCTGGGCTCATTTATGTGACGGCAAAGGATGCACACTTACATCTTGAATTCAGAGTACAGTGCAGGGAAGCCACAGTGTGGGCACATCGTCCAGTCGTCTTTCAGCATGTGTCGGCCCTGGAAACGTAAAGAGTGAAATCCGTCCACTCTGAGACACTGAGCAAACCACAGCCAAAGACAGGCTCTGACTTAGCACACTATTGCTGCTTCATTTGTCTAGAAGGATGCAGCTGAAGGGCTACAGCTGGGCTCCACTTAGACTCATGCTTACAGAGGGACTGAACTGGCTTTTTATTCCAGTATGTGAATTTATCTTCCTTCAAATTATAGCTTATGGTAGTCAAAGGTTGAACAAATTTGACATCTTAGTTTTCTGATAAGTAGGTCTTTTTGGGGTGTGTGCTCTCTCACCAATGTAGCTGACCTCAGGACAAAGCACAGGCAAGCAAGCCTACAAGGAGCAGACTGCACTGTGTTGTGAAGCCACTAGGTGGCAGAAAAAGCATGTGAGCACAGCCCTCAGCCTGCTGAGCATGGTGCTGCCTAACTCCTGGAGAGGGCCTTCCCCTGGATTCCTGTGAGCTCTGAACCTCACCTCGGCTGCCTGGAATTTCATGCTAAATGTTTTCTGGAAAGTGAGTCAGAAGATAGTGTCAAAGGTGAAGAAACACTGGCATATTAAATACTCAACTGGAAAGGGACATTATTACAAAGACACTTACTGTTGCAATGCAGTAGGGAATGTTGTTTTTGCAGCCAGGACAAAGCAGCTCACATTCTGGGAGAAGAAACTGACAGAACGGACACGGGGTGGTGACCTCTTCTGTCTCAGATGTGTCCGGTCTCCTGGAGAAAGCACCACATGTCATTTACAAACACCACTTGATTCCCTGGACCGCGGCAAGCAGAGAAAAGTGCTATCTGGAAAGAACTTCCTTGCGGCCTCAGAGACTTCCCAGCTCCTGGGAAGATGGCGCACACTTGGCCTGGCCAGGTCCAGCTGGCGTTCACGAGCACCGTCTCCTCATTGTGGTACAGCAGTGGCCACTGTGGGATTTCCCCTCTATGTCTCCCTTCTGTGTAACTCAAGTAAAGACCACCCAGCTGTTTTAACAGACATTTCCGGGCCAGTGGGCTGCCCTAATTTTGCAGTTCAAAGGACTAGGTCTTAAAGCTTATTCCGTTTTAAGTTAAGCCACTGGTTAAGTTTTAAGTTAAGCCACTGGTTAAGTTTTAAGTTAAGCCACTGGTTAAGTTTTAAGTTAAGCAGCTGCCATTTTGGAGCACATAGCTACAGGCTGCTCCTATTGTTGGGGGAAGAGACTAAGTCTCCAGGGTCAGCACTGGTCAGCATGGCACTAAGCCATCTGTCCATCTTACAGTCATGTTACCCTATACACTTGGAAGGTTCCCTGGTCAGACTGACTTGGTTTGAGGCCACTTAGGTTGACCAGCCTCAAAGCTCTGCCATGGGGCATTTCCTGTCAGGATTAGCTTTGTGCTGGCAAGTTTATGTCAGCCAACTTGACACAAACTAGAGTCACTGGAGAGGAGCGAGCCCCAATTGAGAAAATGCTTTCATAAGATCGGGCTGTAGAAAACCATGTAGGGTATTTCCTTAATTAGTGACTGATGGGTGGGCCACCTCTGGGCTAGCGGTCCTGGGTCCTATAAGGAAGCAGACTAAGCAAGCCACAGGGAGCAAGCCAATAAGCAGCACGCCTCCTTGGCCTCTGGCTGCTGCCTCCAGGTTCCTGCCCTGTTTGAGTTCCTGACTTCATTGATCATTTAAGGACGTATAAGCCCAATAAACCTTCTCTCCTTTGCTTTTTCATCATGGTGTTTGGTCATAACAATAGTAACCCTCACTAGGACAGCACTCAAGTCCTGCTTGCCATTACCATTACTTGCCTGGCTGGGTCAAGGGTCCCCTAGTTATACTGTCACTACTCTGATTATAGTGCAGAGATACAACTGATTTTTCCTTTTGTGTTCCAAAAGGAACAGTGATATGTTCCACTTCTTCTGTCTAGGAGATAGTGTCCCCACAATGGGCTATGTACTGAAGGTGTGCCCCACTGCCAGCAGTGTTCAGAGAGGCCCTTTGGGAAGTGTTGATCATGTAGGCTCTGCCTTTATCGATGAACTGATCACTGGCAGACTCAAAACCTGAATGACTGGGGATTTGGAACTGCGGAGAGAGGAAGTCAGTTGTGGGGCAAGGGTAGGGAGCATATCTTTGAAGAATGTCATGCCCTGGCCTCTTGTCTGTCTGTGTCTCTGCTTACTGATTGCCACGAGGAGAGACATTCTGCCATATGTTCCCTACTTCCCTGTAGCCGTGTGGAACAGGCACAGCAGAGTCTTCTAGGAAGCAGGTCTCCCTGTTGCTCTCTGAAGCAAGGCCTGCCTTCATCTACAGTGCTTGGATCTGGAGGCTCTGCTGGCAGTGCTCTGTGCTACTGTGGAGTTTCCATGCTGAGAACATCCATGGTTGTGCTCATCTCTCTACGGCAGACAACGCTGTCTATCTAAGAGTCATTTTCCTCTTGCCAAAACAGCATTGCTCTCATTTCACAGAATGCTTCACAGGGAGGCTCTATGTGGCTAATTGGAAATCAAAGTGAAGTAGTACTGGATAAAAAGGCAAAGACCCATGTGCTCTTTAATTCTCTCTCTTCTTCCTGCCTTGAATGGAGATGTGATGTCTAGATGTGGCAGCTACCTCGCAACCTTGAGGGAAGAGGAGCCCTGTATGCTCTGGATGTCCCACTGGGAAAACAGAAGGATTTGTTTTGGTGGCATCAGCACACAGTGGCACCATCCCTGGTCTACAATGCCTTGTGTATGGTTCCCATAAGTTCTGACTTCAGACATCGGTGGGATTCCTGTTGCTTTTATCCCCTATTATTAGCGACCCCTCTGGTGACAAAATGCCTCGCAGGAGGCAGCTGAAGGGAGGCAGCAATTATTTTGGCTCCTAGTCCACAGGGTCTATCATGGAGGTGGTCTATCATGGTGGTGGCTAGAAAGCAGAGAGAGGGATGCTCAGCTTACTCTTCCTTTTTATCCGGCTTGGGGCTCCAGCCTGCATTTGGGGCGGGGCTTCACTCAGGTGAAAGTCTCTTGATGCACCCTTGTACACATACCCAAAGGTGTGTCTCCTAGGTGATGCTAAATTCAGTCAGGGTGACAGTAAATGTCAGCTATGACCCTGCCCCTACCCCTACCCACTTTATTTACTGAGCCTATGTAAATTAGAAGTCTCATCTGAAAAATACCCCGAAGATGTGGTTGGACAGTAGAAATGGGTGCATCTGCCCACCTGACCATCGCCTCGATTTTCTTTTTGTACTTGGCATCAATTTTGTTGCGGTATTCGGGCCTCATCAGCATAGCCGCAAAGCTAAAAGCAGAGTTCTTCAGGCCCGCCCTGTGACACTCAATCACAGTCGATGTCAGGATAGGCACGATGTCTGTAGGACACGCAGGGAGCAGAAAGGAGACAGCCAAGTACACTGTTAGTCTGGGCCACACGAGCCACATCTCAAAAACAAACCCAAAGAGGACAAGGTGGTGAGTTATGGCACAGGCCAAGTCTGGCCCTCTGACTTTTGTATGGCCCAGGAACTAAGAATGGGTTTTGCATTCTTAACTGGTTGAAGGAAATAACAGTGATATTTTGTGTGACGTGTTAAAGCTATATGAGGTTCAGATTTCTGTGTCCAGAAGTTAAAGCTCCATCAGAGCTCAGCCCTAGTCACCCAGTTACATATTCACACCACGGGGTGACTGACTAGTTAATGCAGACCAAGTGGCTTAAGATGTCTAACATCTGGCTCTCTACAGCAAGTTTGCTGACACCTGTCACACTGAAGAAGTCTGTTCATTTAAGAATGTCCTAAAAACAGGTCTTCTGGGAGAAAGGGACCTTTCCGGGAAGCCAGGCTTGAAAGTGGTAGATGGCAGTGTTAGACTGTGATCTTGGGCCTTTGACCTGCCAGGCACACCCGCTTCAGACCTGGCAATGCTATGACTCAGGTCCCGTGTCATGTGCAGAGGGGACTCTCAAAGCGTCTGTCTGCACTTGGTTTCCATTGGGCTTTTTCCTGGCCATCTTGCTCTCCTGCCGCCCTTTTCCCTTCGGTGTAATAGACCTTTGTGACTGCACTACTGTGGGCCGAGCCTTGCAGAGTGTCTGGGAGAAGTATTAAATTCCAGGGTGGTCTTGGGGACTCCAGCCTGCCACTTTCTGGACTGTTGTGGAGAGAAATGGCCCGACAACACAGGGAGCTCTGAACACGCCTGGCTGGGGGAGCGCACGCCTCAGCGCTGAGGCCCAAGTGCGCAGAGCTCCATTGAGACAGGACTTACGGGACGGGAACTTGCTGATGTTGTTGGCCACTCGAATGAGCATGCGTGCTCCCTTCATATGATCTCCGCTCTTAACATGAATCTGAAATAAATGACGTCGTTCATTTTTGTAGCCTTATATTAGCTCCAATCCATGCTTTCTTTCCCCCAAACAATTCACTGCCTGTGGCCCAGACATGACTGAGCTGAGATTCCCAAGCCTTGCCACTGGGACTTTGCTTTCCTATTTTCTCTTCAACAGCTGGCACCTGACACCATGGCTATGTCCTATGTTCTTCAACAGCTGGCATCTGGCACCATAGCAATGCTCAGCATTGTATTCTGCCTTGGGACACCCAAAGTAAATCCCTGGTCCGTCTTTTACCAGCCTCTGTGGGCTAACAAGTTGTCTAAGTTGTAGTGAGAGCTGAGCGCTGAGTGAGTCAAGGTCTAGGAGGAAGAGAGAAGGGCTGTGAACGAAGTGAGTTCAGCCTGTGGTGGGAAGGGACTAAAATGAGGCAAATATGGATGGGGTCTGGGAAGCAAGGGGGGGCTGAAGGCAGGATGTAGCTGCAGTAGGCAGATGCCCAGCCCCAAAGCCATAAGGATACTGTGACAACTAAGCATCAGTTTCTTCAGCCTTGACATGATTCAACCTTTTTTGGTCTTTTTTGTTTGTTTGTTTTGTTTTTCAACATAGGGTTTCTCAGTGTAGTCCTGACTGTTCTGGAACTGACTCTGTAGACCAGGCTGGCCTCAAACTCAAGAGATCTGCTCATCTCTGCCTCCTGAGTGCTGGGACAAAAGTGTATGCCACCACTGCCCGCCTTGTTTTGTTTTGAGACAGGGTCTCTATGTAGCTTTGGGTGTCCTGGAACTCACTATGTAGACCAGGCTGTCCTGGAACTCACTATGTAGACCAGGGTGTCCTGGGATTCAAAGAGTTCCACCTGCTTCTGCCTCCCAAGTGCTAGGATTCAAACTGCGAGCCGCTGTGGCCATCCCAAGGGTTAAGCAGTTTTCATAACCACAGTCACAAATTTTAGGAAGCGCTTGCTGCTCTGTGAGAAATTGGCACAAAGGGGAAGGCAGAAGGGTGCTCCAGCATGGGGGGGTGCAAGGTTGGCTCAGCGTGGAGACATGGCCAGGGGAGCTGAGGGCCAGCTCTGCTTGCGCAGCTCCTCCCAGAACACGCTCTTGCATCAGCTTCATCTTCCATCACATTTTTTGAACTTTTCTCCATTTTGTTGGCTATGCCCTTACTCCTGAGCCACTGAACTCATCTCTCATGTCTGAAGCTGGGAATGAGCCCTCTGCCTCTCCAGCCTTTGGTTCCCCTGGATGCCGTGAAGGGAAGTACACTCCCAGGGCTGAATGTTGGGGTCTAAATGCCTACTCTTTATAATAAGTGTTTCAGGCCTGTGGAGTCTACTGTGGCTACTTAAGTCTAACAATTAAACTATGTAAAGTTAAAAGTTCACTCTGTCTGCTGTGCCAGCTCCATGCCAAGTGCTCTGCAGCCACACGAGGCCACCATACCGTGGGTCATCACAAACACTAACAGTCCCGCACTAGAAACTTCTGTGGAGCTGTGTTTAACTAGCTGATAGTTAGGATTCAAATCCTTTTAACTTTGTGAGGGACTGTCAAGGTTGAATGAGCTCGCTGTACTGGACAGACAAGTGACTTAGCACCAACACAGAGAGAAGAACTCGGGTAGCACTGACATTTTGGGAAAATTTGTTAATTGAAGCCTCTTTGCATCTTTACAAAGACCTAAATGTATAATATACATATGGAGGGGCCAGAGAGAGGGCTCAGTGACTCGAGGGCCGCTCCCAGTGCCAGTGGGGTAGGTCATAACTCCTGCTCCAGTGGGATCCGATGCTGGTGGTTTCTGTGGGCACTACACTTGTGCACATACTCACACATGCGTAATTAAAAATAATAAAAATAAATCCTAAAACAGAAGCCAGGCATGGAGGTGTATGCTGTAATCCTGGCACTGGTGACGGGAGGCAGAGGCAGGAAGATTGCCACAATTCAAAACCAGCCTGTTTTACATGCTAAGTTCCAGGCCAGCCAGGAATAATAGCATGACTCTGTTTTAAAACAAACAATAACAAAACAAGCAAACAAACCCCAAAATACAGGGATAGGATGCAGCTCAGAGGTATAGTGTTTGTCTATTATGTGTGAGGCCCTGGGCTCAATCCCAATCTATACACATATAAAAAAATATAAAAATAAAAGCAACCAAACAGAAAGGCTCCACGTTACAACTAGAAATACAACTACATAGCCAGCCTATGTAGGGAGATCCTGTGTCAAAAACAACAATAAAAACCAAAGCCTGGAGAAACACACACGGCAAAGTCTGCAGCCATCTTTCCTCCCACCTGGACGGGCTTCCGTGTTCTGAGCCCTGCCTCCCGTTGTCCTCCCAGGAGGAAACCACTGCTGCTCTCTCTTCAGGCTTCTCCTCTTAGGGGTCTATTGGAACTACTTGCTTCTTGCCCTTTGGTGTACAATGGCACCACACTGGAGTTGGCCTATGCTGCTTTGCTACTTGAGAATATCGAGATGCAGGGAATAGTTCTAAAGCTTGGAGAAGCACCGGAAGGAATCCCCACTGGGTGAGCAGGCCTCCTGGCCGGTTAGATCCCACACCACTCCACCCAGGCCTCACCTTCACGAGTATGTAACTGTGCAGGATCATGAGGTTGGTAGCCATCTCGGAGGGGATTTTGATCTTCTGTGACTTCAGTTCTGCGTACATACTGAAGAGAACATCGTGCGCATTCCGGTAGTTCCCTTGGGAAAGGAGCAGAAGGTGTTATTGCAGAAGACCTGAGACCCTCACCTCACAAGTCTGTTAGTCATGCTACTAACAGCATTCAACCACATGGCAATGCAACAGCTTTTTCTGCTTTTGTTGATGGTGATAACAGCCAGTGAGTCATTCCAGGGAAAGAACGGTGGTGCCTTAGAGGTCACCCCCACAGTGCACTGAGTTCGAATCCTTCAAATTCAGCCTCCTCCTCAGGCCCATGGTTAGAGCCCCCACACTATTCTGTGGTCCCGAACCAATCAGTCTTCCTTTCAGGGTTTCTAAAACCTCAAGTTTCACCCCAAGCCCAATGCCCTGAGGTTACAACACCCACAGCTCAGTGGCATGATATCTAGTATGGGTGAGGTGGCATTCCCAGTACCACCAAACAAGGCTCCCAAAGGCAGTGAGATCAAATGAAAATCCCTTAGCAGAGGCGCAAAGCCCTGTTGGAGTCATCCTGCCACCTCCCCAGCCCTTCTCGCTCTTGCCCAGGGCACTGGTCTCCTCATCTCTCGCTCTTGCCCAGGACACTGGTCTCCTCATCTCTCGCTCTTGCCCAGGGCACTGGTCTCCTCATCTCTTGCTCTTGCCCAGGGCACTGGTCTCCTCATCTCTTGCTCTTGCCCAGGGCACTGGTCTCCTCATTTCTTGCTCTCTCTGCTCCTTCATCCTAATCTCCTTCCATCAGCCTCATCCCCACTCTCCATCTCCCCAGTGCAGAGCCTTCCTGTGCCCTTAGGGGGCCCTGGTCTTTTCTGATCATATTTCTCTCTTTAGTCTAGCACTTGTCATCTTGAATAGCAACTCTGAATTCAATTCCTTTCTCTTCCTTCTAATCTAATCCCTGATCCTCCAGGGCAGAAGTGTGGCCCAGTTCTCGGTGGCCCCTGAGCTCCCAGGATGTGGTTACAAAAAGAAGAAATTGTCCAGCAAGAGAAGGCCTCAGCACAGTTACTCATATCCCTTGGGACAGGGAATGATTTTTCCTTCTCTGAATCCAAGAAAAAAACAATCTGTTTGGTCCTTTGGGGGCAGAGCAAGCCTAGGCTAGAAGTTGGCTACTCTTTCCTGGGCTTTATCCCATTACCTGTTTGGGTAGAAAAAAAAAAAAGATGAGGGACCTGGTACTGGAGAAGTAGCTTGTCGGTAAAGCACTGTCCCTGCATGGGCAGGGCCCTGGCTTGGTCCCTGGGACTACAGAAGCCAGTCAGTGTTAGGTACGCACCTGCAGACTGCTCTTCTCGGGCGATGATGATGGCGGTCCGGGCAGCTTCACGGTATTGCTTCAGCGCCATGTACAAGCGGAACAGGTACTTGGCATCCTGGGGGAGAAAGACTTTAATTGGGCCTTTTAGTCACAGTCACATCCAGCTCCCAGTAACAGGAGCCACGTTTTTAAAAGCCAGTTTGCTCAGCTTAGTGTGCGCAGGAACTAAGTGGTTAGGAGACAGCTAAACCTTCAGACCTACCTACCGTATTCTCATTTTGTGGACAGTAAGGTGAACACGAAGGGAGAAGGACAGAGTGAGGCCTGGGACAGTGTCACGAGGATGCAGTCTACCCTGCTCCACACAGCCTCTCCTGCGCTGGGGGAGGGGCATGGAGCAGCGTCACCGGATACATTCTATGCCCGCTCCACACAGCCTCTCCTGGGCAGGAAGGGCATCTTAACACCCATGCAAGTCCCCTTAGCCATTCCCACCCAAGTCCAAACGGTGGCTGGCGCACTCTGTACCTGGGGCTGGTTTCCAGGTTATTAAAATTAGAGGACATAATGGGAGGGGTGTGAGACGGCAAACAAGGGACTGTGTCTCTTGAGCCTCTGGGTCTCAGTGGCTTTATCTGTATGATAAGGGTGATAGCCCACTAGGAGGGGGCTAATGTCTCCCCACACTAGTGACCAGAGTCTGTCACAGCAGATGGCTTTGAACATGGAGGCAAAGGGGTACAAAGGGCTCTGGGAACTTTCTAAGGCATCACATCTGTCCTCACCAGGACAGCACAGACAGATTTCTATAGTAACCTGCAGGGGCCATGGAGTCTGACATATGCTCTTAGCCACTGACCTTATAGTGATTTATACTTAATGTTTAGATTATTTCTAAAATTAAAAATATGAATAAAACACTCCAATTTTTAGGGCCCATTGTTAAGTCAACAGTTTCAATGATTGCTTTCTCAGTGCCTAGAATAAACAAAACTGTGACGGTTTAGAAAAAACTGTGGGTGGGGTGACGGTTACATCAAGGGGTGTGGCTATTGCACAGGTTCCTGGTCAGTTCTAAAGGGCGCATTCGTGGCGTCCTCTAGCGTGTGGGGAAGGCTGCTTCCAGGGTGACACTTCTACAGGACTGCAAAGTCATGACCGGTAAAAATGAGGACCAGATAATGAGGCGAGGCTGGGGGTGAACACCCAGCAGTGACAACCTCCTGTACCTTCGGCATACCGTCGCTCTCCCCCATCAAATGGTCTATCAGTTGATTGGTCAGCAGTTCGTCTTTGGCCTGGCCCACCTGGTTCACAAGAGAGAAACCTCATTAAATTCTGCATCTTAAACTTAGCAGGGATAGGAAATGAGGGCTGGGTAGACGAGGAAACCACTTTCTGCTAAGGAGATGGAATAAAAACCACCTAAGAAGACCCATGTAAACGACCTGAAATACAGTTTAGCCTGGAGCCCTTTTTCAGTGGTTTGTAATCTTCCTTAGTAAAATCCCATCCTTAGAAGCTGTACTTTTTCTTAGCTGCTTGTATCAAAGTATGAGCTTTTCTTCTGTATACAGAGAATGTACTTCTTGGAGGTTTATAAAAACATCAAGGGGCTGGAGAGATGGCTCAGCATTTGCTGCTCTTCCAGAGGCCCTGAGTTTAATTCCCAGCACCCATATCAAGTAGCTCATAACTGTCTCATAACTGGCTTCAGGGGATCCAACATCTTCTGATTTCCATTGGTTCCTTCCCCCATATACACATAAATAAATCATAAACACACACACACACACACACACACACACACACACACACACACACACACACACACACACACACACACACACACAC
>PVIU01006055.1:0-30123 GCA_004026605.1 Ondatra zibethicus | reverse complement strand
CATGACAGCTTACAAGCACCTGGAACTCCAGTCTCAGGGGATCAAATGCTCTCTTCTGGCTCTACAGGCACTGCACAAATATGGGGCACAGACACACATGCAGGCAAAACATGCATACACATAAAATAAAAATAAATCTTAAACAACCCAGCATCACCAATACCACCACCAAAACCTCTCTTAAGATTGGTGACTGACATACTTTTCGAACAGCTCCATATTTTGAGCATATGTGCTGGGTCTTATGCAGGCTGAGCATCCTAATCTGAGAATCTGAACTCAAACTCTGGGGTGTGTGTGTGTGTGTGTGTGTGTGTGTGTGTGTGTGTGTGGTGTGTAGTGTATATGTGTGCCTGTGGGCAGAGGCCAATGGAAGACGTCGGGTTTCTTATTCTATTGGTCTCACCTTATATTTTTGAGACAGGGGCTCTCACTGAGCCCAAAGCTGCCATTTCAGCCAGTCTGGCTGCCCAGCAAGCTCCTGGCATCTACCTGTCTTACCCTCACCTCCAGTGCAGGCACTACAGGTACATGTGACTATGCTTGGCTTTTATGTGGGTGCTGAGGATCTGAACTCAGGTCCTTGGCCTTCAAAGCAAGGGCTCTTACCCACGGAGCCACCTCCTCCCTGGACCCTGAGAAAAGAAACTTTTCAAGCGTCAGCATGATGCCCAGTGAGTTTCCAATTTGGGAACACTTCAGCTTCAGAATGCAGGGACTTCCTGGCAAGCTCTGACTCTCGGTGTGAGAGCTACACAGGCGTGGGTTTATGGGAGATGGAGCAACATTTGCTATGAGCAAGTTTTACCCAAAGGGGGACCCACAGGATCTTCTTTTGATAATTCAGACAGTGTATTCTGATGTGAAGGATAGATCTTGTTTGCTTGAAAATAATTCAGGAAAGAGGATAGGATGTGAATAAAGATTGTGTACGGCTAGCTGTTGCAGTCAGATGATGGCTACAGGAGTTTGTTGTACGGCTTGGTGAAGTTTTCCATATATTTGGAAGTTTTTGTTTGAGACGGGGTTTCTCTGTGAGGCCCTGGCCGTTCTGGAATTCACTTTGTAGGCCAGGCTAGCCTCAAACTCAGAGATCCACCTGCCTCTGCCTCCCAAGTGCTGAGATTAAAGGCATGCACCACCACCACCGGGTTCTGTTTGGTTTTAAAACAGGGGTCTCATGTAGCCCAGGCTGGCCTCTAACTCACTATGTAGCAGAGAATAATCCTGAGTTGGTCTATCTCCATCTTCTGGGATTATAGGCATGAACCACCAAGCAATGCTGGGGATTGAACCCAGGGCTTCCTGAGTACACTCTACCAACTGAGCTACATTCCTGGCTCCGGGAAAGATCTTCAAATATTAAAACAAACACCAACAAACACCAAATAAACTATTAGCATTCTTCAAAGTTTCAGTTCAGAGTTTACTTACAGTTTCAATCGCCATTTCTATTGCTACATTATCTTCTGAGCTTGGGCATTTCAGGAAGTGCTTTAGTGCCTAAAATGAGAGATGGGCAGCAGTTAGAATTCGTGAGGCAATGCACTGGGCAATCATCTCTAACACAGACTAAATGGAGGCATGTCTTGATCTCAACCAGGGGCCTGCACAGTTCCGGGTCTTCCACCTTTGTTCTTTTGCGACAGTGTCTCACTGTGTAGCACTGGCTGGCCTCTAACTCATTATGCAGACTACACTGTGGCCTCACAGAGACCCCCTTGCCTCTGTTGCCTGAGTTCTGGGATCAAAGGTGTGCACAACTACCCTGACAGAGCCACTTCAAAGGCTGGGTCTAGGTCTAAATCATGGAAAGATGCAGAGAACCATCTATAGAACCGAGCTGTGATTTATAATAAGATGAAAACGTAAAATGTGTTCTTTCCTTAGGAAGATTTCATTATTTTAATTCATTGTTCTTATTGTGTACGTGTGTGTGTGTGTGTCTGTGTCTCAGGATTGAACCCAGGGCCTCATGCATGCCAGGCAGATGCTTATGGCTGAACAATACTCTAAGTCCTTTCATTTAATATTTACTGATACCCTGCTCATGTAGGGAGGGGCTGTGCTGGAGTCTCTGAAGAACAGCAGGAAGGCCTGATGTGGCCCTACTGTGTTAGATATATTGTGACTGGGGAGACTGGTGTGAGACGGTGGCAGTATCAGGAACCATCTTAATTCCTAACACACACCTGTGGAGAAACTTAGACGACCAAGGGCTATGTGGGAAGTCAGTTATAGGTGTTCTGAGGAGGCAAAGATGATTGTGTGTGTGTGGGGGGGGATGACATAAAGGTGACAGAGGGACAAAGACATGCAGGATGGACAAGTCTGAGGTAGTCACTGAGGGAGCAGAGCAGAAACGGAGAGTGATGCTGGCAGAGGCCTTGTTACATTCATTTATGCTGTGGAATATTTGTTTAACGATGCAAAGATATGTTGTATTCTTTTATGTTGTATTTGTTCAACTCTGTGAAGCTGTGTTCTTTTTCTTGCCTAAAACACCTGGCCGATCTAATAAAGAGCTAACAGTCAATAGCAAGGCAGAAGAGGGATACACAGGGCTCTCAGACAGAGAGAATACATAGGAGAGAGAGAAAATAAAGGGAGGGAGAAAAGGAGGAGAGGAGGATGCCGGGGCCAGCCAGTCAGCCACACAGACAGACACAGAATAAGAAGGAAAGAAAAGATATATAGAAACAGAGAAAGTAAAAAGCCCAGAGGCATAAGGTAGACAGGATAATTTAAGAAAAGCTGACTAGAGAGAAGTCAAGCTAAGGCTGGACATTCATAAATAAGAATAAGTCTCCATGTGTTTATTTGGGAGCTGGGCGGTGACCCCCCCAAAGAGTAAAGAGTAAAAACTGCCAGCTACACATGTTGAGAGCCTGGGTTGACCCCCAGTGCTAACAACAGAAGCCAATGATGAGATTTCAAGTGTGAGTGTCTGGGAGCATTCTGCACTTGGAATATGTCCTATAATCCTCCTTTGTTTTCCGGGGGATGTTTCCTTGGCAAATACTAACCCGTGAATACTGGCCACACAGCAAGAAGAATTTTCCAGCCTGAAAGTGTCTCTTTTCCCCTTCAAAATATAAGGCGATGCTTTGGTAGTCTTCATTAGTTGTGTCTTCAGAACCTAGAACACATTCACTGAGTAAAATACCTGAGCGAAACCTGATGATCTGCCGTTGCCAATCTAAAGCTAGTATCTGTGAGAGGCGACCCGAAAACAGGAGGCTGGGACAGTGACATGACTCAGTAAGGAAAAGCACATTCTGTTCCTGTCTGATGACCTGAGTTTGATCCTCAGGATCTACACAAAAGTGGAAAGAAAGAACCAACCCTGTAAGGCTGACCTCTGGCCTCCAAACACACACAGTGACATGTGTTCTTCCTTCTACACACAGCAGTCTCTCTCACACACACACCAACAACATCACAGCACTCACACACACACCAACATCACAGCACACTCTCTCACACACACACCAACATCACAGCACTCACACGCACACCAACAACATCACAGCACTCACAGACACCAACATCACAGCACTCTCTCTCACACACACACCAACATCACAGCATTCACACGCACACCAACATCACAGCACTCACACAGACACCAACAACATCACAGCACTCGACACAAAACAAACACACCAACAACATCACAGTACTCACACGCAAAACAAACACACCAACAATATCACAGCTCTCTCTCATACAAATATACAAACAACCTTAAAAAAATACCCAGGAGACCAAAAGCCCTTCAGCATTGAATATCAATACTGCCATCTTGTCTGTTTCCATTCATCGATCCATCCACCCACCCACCCACCCTTCCATCCATCCATCCATCCATCCACCCACCCACCCATCCATCCATCCATCCACCCACCCACCCACCCATCCATCCATCCATCCACCCTTCTATCCATCCATTGATCCATCCATCCATCCATCCATCCATCCACCCATCCACCCACCCATTATAGGGCCTCATGATATAACTCAAGTTGGCCTCAAACTCATCCTCCTGCCTTAAGCTCCAGGTCTGATACTGCTTTTGTCTGTCCTTCATTTTTTTCTTTAGATCTTTATGTTCTTCAGTTATTCAATGACATGTTCCCTTGATGCCTGAAAAAAATTTCTCATGGCTCTTATCAATTCACAGGGGCATTTTGTGAATTCTATGAAAGCAAAAAAAAAAACAAAAACCAAAAAACAAAAAAAACCCAACCCCCAACAAAACAAACCTACAAAAGGACAAATATCTTATTATCCCAGTTATATGAGATACTTGAAATAGCCAAATTCATAAAGCTGAAGCAGAGGATGGGGACAGACATGTATCAGTCAGTGGGGACAGAGTTTTAGTGAGGGAGGCTGACAAAGTTCTTGAGATATCCACTTTTGACAGCCACACAAGTGTGAATGTTCTTTTTTAACTAAAAGAATTTTTATTTATTTATTTATTTATTTATTATTCATTCATTCAGCCGGCACGAATGTCTTTGCACCATATGGGTGCAATACCTATGGAGGCCAGGAGAGGGTGCTGTATCTCCTGGGACTGGAGTTACATCATGTAGGTGCTGGAAATCAAACCCAGGTCTTCTGGAAGAGCAGCTGGTGCTCTTAATTGATGAGTCATCTCTCCAGCCCAAATGTTCTTTTAAAAAGGAATTTAAAACTTACATTTATTTACTTTGTGTGTGTGGTGGTGGGGCTTGTGCATATGGAGGTTGGAGGACAAGGGAGGGAGTCAGGTCTCCACTTCACTCTGAGGCTTTCGGTTGTCTGTCCTGGTGGCTCCTTTGCCTGCTGAGCCTTTTCACCAGGTCAGCATGAGTGCTCTTGATATAAGAGACCCCCTTAGCCGCTTTTAAGATTGAACTGATTTCACCTATGCACATATATCTAAGAATCATACAAACATGTATTCTCAGAACAGAAAATTGTTTTGGATTGGCAAACTCTTTAAAAAGTGTAATTTGTGTCTAGTGCTCTTCCTTAAAGTAACCCTACCCCTATGTTTCTGAACTGGTATCTCAACTCCAACAGCCAGTGCTTTGGGCCCTTCGCCGTCATCTCCCTAGCCCCTGAAAACAGTTTTATTGTCTAAGATCATCCTGCATTTCCCATCACCTTCATGGTGAAGTCTTGCTCACCACTTCTGGTCGATAAACAGCAGGGTTTGGGAAATGTGGCCTCCCTTGGAATTGACCCCACATTTCTGATGGTTGCTCTTATAATAACCTCACCTTTAGGCTGCAGGGAGCCTGGAACCCAGCAAGCAACGTATGTGCATACATGGCTTAGGTCTGTACAGGAGTGCTTGTATGTGCACCCATCTAGGCTTTCGATTTTAAGAGTCATGTTTCTATGATAATGAAATATTTATGAGAACGCAGGGAAAACAATGGCGTTTACCAATGATGTCTGCGTAGATTTCCATTTTGTTGTGCTGCTGAGCCAGGGTGAAGGCCTCATTGTTACATTTGGATAGGACCAGGAACTGGATGGCAGACCCATAGTCACCAAGCTGTAGAAAGAACCTGTTACAAAGGACATTAGTTAGCTTGCCTCTCGTGGCAAGTTTGACTATGATGGTCAATTTCATCAACTCAACAGGATCTAGAATCATCCAGGAGGCACACATTTGGGCATGTCTGAGGCAGTCTCTAAACTGGGTTGAAGTGTGAGGACCCACAAAAACGTGGGCAGCATCATTCGTGGGCTAGGACCCCAGACTGAGTAAAAGGAGAAAGTGAGCTGGGCCCAGCATCCACCTCTCTGTGCTTCCTGACTGGGCACCATCTGGTCCTGATGTGATGCCAGCTTCCTCGGACCTGCAACCCACTGTTCTTTCCCTGTTGTGACTGACAGTTCTCTCATCAACCCTTTCCAAGTTGCTTTTGTAGGTAGTTTATCCCAGTACTGAGAAAACTGACAAGTACCAGGACCGATAAAACAAAATATTTTGTCAACTAGGTAAAAATAAAAACTCATCCCATAGCTGTAGTTCTGCATCATACTTTATACTTGACACATTCACACATGCTGACCGCAACAGTCATTGCACTGAACTATCTAGAGCTAATAAAAACAGAAAAAGAGTTTAGACATTTGATGGGGGGGGGTCTTTCTTTCTTTTACACTTGGTTTTTGGCGGTCCAAACACACAAGTGTGCCGTCACCTGGCTACCATCTTGGCTCCGTCCAGAGACTGGGTCTCTCTGACGATGCTGACGGCCTTTTCAGGGTTGTTGAGGTGGTCCAGGTAGATGCGGATGACGCTGTTCCACTGCTTTGCATTCTCATAAGCCAGCACGGCTTCTTTGTACCTGGGAGAGACGCAGGTCAAGTGCAGGCTCTCAATGCTGTCTTTTTTTTTTTCTTTTTTTTTTTTTGTGGGGAGTGGGAGCCAGCAAATGTGGGGACTTTTCTATTTTCTATTGTGGTGACAGCAGTTGCTCTGTTCTCTTGAACTTCTTTCTCCTTCAGAATCAAATACCTAGTACTCTCCTACTAAAACACAGTCTTTTTTTAGGGGTTATGTAAGGGACCAATAATAAATTTTATTTTTCCCATGAATTAACAGAATGCAACTTGTTTACATTCTAGTGCGTTTTTCATTTTTCAATGGGAAGATTGTAACAGCAGTGTGGAATTATTTTAGAAAACAGAAATTACAGACTGCTTCACAATGATAGACACAAAGCTTTGATAGCAAGATACAAAATCTTTGTATTTTCACCTCTAGATGGCACTCAGGACTTCTCAGTTCAGACTAACTTTCTGCTCTTCCAATTTCAACACGACATTTAAGTGTGTGTTAGTATCTACTTCCCAGGGTTACTTTTCTAAAAGTGGAAGGCACTACTAACCCCTTGACAGAGGTTATCTGTTAAGGCCTTTTAACAGATACTTCTGACATTAATTTCCAAAGACTGAAGAAATTTACACTTCTATCAGCCACACGCAACAAGGGCGTTTTGATAGTTGCTGTTAGTTCAGAATAAAAATAAACGCCAAATATGGTGGCATGCTTCACTACCATTGGGGCGGAACTCCAGTGTTTGTTCCTCCTCGGCGTCTTGCCTTTTTTCTCTTTAGCCCCTTTCCTAGTGGTGGTTTTAGTTTCTTGTGCCTAGTAAGTTGTAGACATTTTCTGTACATATCTATATTTAGGGCTGCACGGTGGCTTAAACAGTATGGGATCCACGTGTCTATTCTTGGCTCCTTCTGCATCCTGACGGCATCTTTATTACCACATTCATGCCATATTGTGCCAAAACTTCAGTACCGAGCCTTGGTTAGAAGAGACAGCAGACTTATCTAACACATACAGGTCTGCCACGACAGAAGGTGTTTACAGTCCGGTACTTCAGCCGACTAGGACCATGTTAAATGTGTTAACATGTCTGCCTTCTAGACGATTGAATGCACACATGGCTGACCAATCAAGCCTGTGCTCGCTTAGGCATTTACAGAAGTGGGGAACTGTACCTACCTGCCATCCGCCTCTTTGGCTTTGGCATATTGCAAGTGGATCTTAGGAGAGGAGATATGAGGCAGGAGTTCACCAACTTTTGCCCTAGGAAGGTAGAGTTGAGAACAAGATCAGCACCATTCCCGACCAGGAGGAGTTAGCTGCCCACGAATCGCTCTCCTTTCTAGGGGCAGCTATGAACTTACAAACTTCTAGACACAAACCAGATTTAACGGCCTTTTCTCCTGATCCTTCCTCCCCCACCAACAGAGAGGGAAGATGAAGGCCACTGCCTTAACTCTTTCGGGAAATAAGGATTTTCTTTCCCCAGTACTTTGTCTGATTTAGGATGCTCTTTGGGAACTCGTCTGTGTAATAACAACAGAGACGGAAGGCAGAGCCAAGTGAGAGAACAGACTGGACAGTAGGAAGAGTGGCAGAGACAAGTGGGGAGAGCCCAGACACACCCCTTTCCAAAGCTACTAGGAAGCAAACCGGGCAGCCCTTACCAGTTCTTACAGCGGATGTACACAGAGGCGGCTTTGTCGTAATACTGGCCTTTTTCATACAGCTGGGCGGCTTCTGAGAATTGCTACAATAATAAAGGGAACGTAAGACACTAAATTTGTTATGACCTGGCCACATGAGTATTTATGAAGACAAAGGAGTACCTTCATGTTCTCCAGGATGGCCCCACAGTCTCTTTTAAGGACCCTGCTGGGGTGTCTGAGGGCTTGGTTCACCCCTCTACGGATGTCCCCCATCCTTATGGACATCTGAGCCACTCCAGCCAGGCACCCTTCGTCGTGCTCCTGCAACACAAGGCCAAGGCCTTCAACACCATGAGCTCCGCCCGCCAGAGGTCAGGCCACTCTCACCTGTCCTTTTCAGATTTACTTTCATCTGCTGTTTGAAGAAACTCACAATTTTGAAATTAACACTTAAAAAAATCAATTAATACAAAGTTATTTTTTTTCTTCTTAGAGGTCTTGACCTTTTATACTTAGCAGGAAATTTTGCTGTTCCTTGTGAGGATGCCTTGTTTTATGCCTCTTGGTATAAAATCCTACCTAGAAGTAACATACTGGTTATTACAGCATAAATGCTACAAATAAAATTAAGGAGGGAGTCATTAATCAGACTGAAGAGCTCTGTACTAGGTAGGATTACACATAACTTCATCTAGAACTGTTCAAGTCATTAACAACAACTACTAAACTTGCCATATTTGCAACAGGGTCTCTTTAAGCAGTTCTGGCTAACCTTAAAACTTGTGAAATCAGCCAGGCGGTGGTGGTGCGCGCCTTTAATCCCAGCACTCAGGGGGTACAGGCAGGCGGATCGCTGTGAGTTTGAGACCAGCCTGGTCTACAAGAGCTAGTTCCAGGACAGGCACCAAGGACACACACAAGCCCTGTCTTAGGAAATCAAAACAAAACCCAACTTGCTAAGTAATTCAAGCTGACCTCAAACTCGACGTATTCCTCCTGTCTCAGCCTCCCAACTCCAAGGATTACAGGCATGTGCAACCATACCTGGCAAGAACTCTTTGAATAAGTCATCTTTTCTAGTGAAATGCTGTGCCAGATTGGGTTCTGTCCACAGCAGTGTGTCCACTGAACGTCCTGGAACGGCAGTAATGTCTTCTTTCTTCCCCATTAGCACACGAGCTAATGATTACCAGGGGCTACTGGGCATCCGAAATGTGGCTCATGAAAAGGAGGAGTAGGATTTCACTTCATTTTTAACAATCCAAACTGCCATACAGAGGTAGTTGTTACTGTATTTGATAGTATAAAGAATGAACCTTGGGGCTGGAGAGATGGATCAGTGGTTAAGAGCACTGGCTGCTCTTCCAGAAGTCCTGAGTTCGATTCCCAGCAACCATCTGTAATAAGATCTGGCACCCTCTTCTGGTGTGCGGACATACATAGAGGCAGAATGTTGTATACACAAGAAATAAATAAATCTTTTTGGTGGTGGGGAACACCTTTAATGCCAGCACTCGGGAGGCAGAGGCAGGCGGATCTCTGTGAGTTCAAGCCCAGCCTGGTCTACAAAAGCTAGTTCCAGGACAGGCTCCAAAGCCACAGAGAAACCCTGTCTCAAAAAACCAAAAAAAAAAAAAAAAAAAAAAAAAAAAAAAAAAAAAAAAAAAAAAAAAAAAAAAAAAAAAAAAAAAAAAAAAAAAAAAAAAAAAAAAAAAAAAAAAAAAAAAAAAAAAAAAAAAAGAATGAACCAAAACAGATGGAACCAAACAAAGATGTTGATAGCAGGCTGGTGAGATGGCTCAGTGGGTAAAGGTGCTAGCCATTCAACCTGAGGGCCTGAGTTCCATCCCTGGAACTGCTATGGTAGAGATATCTATAAGTTGTCATCTGACAGCCATCTATAGGGTGTGGTATGCATGCCCCCTCCTCCCAGCCCACAATCAATAAGTAAATAGATATAATTTCTAAACAAAAATTTATTTTATTATCTTATGTGTATGGGTGTTTTGCCAGCATGTATGTCTGTGTACCACATGTGCCTAGAGTTAAGGACAATTGTGAGCCACCATGTGGGTATTAGGGCTTGAAGCTGGGTCCTCTGGAAGAGCAGCCAGTGCCTTAACTGCTGAGCCATCTCTCCAGCCCAGAGATTACTGAAATGTTGTAAGAGCAAAAGACTTACGAAATCATTGTTGGCCTGTGGCATGTATGTACCTAATGCAGAAATCAACAGGTAAAGCTCAACCTGCTTCTATTGTGTGCAAAGCTGTGGCGCCTTCCACAGCCTTTCCAAGTCAGTGCACACGACTCCCTTTAATCTCTTAAGAGCATCTAATGTCTTTGGATGTGCCATGCTTTTTCATCGATTTTTCTCACTCAGTATATTGGCCTATAAATGAGATGAAATAAAAATATTACTTCCAATCTTCAGTAGGAGCTCATATCTAGGATATAATGGCCAACAGATGCAATAAGTAAAAATCTTTCACCCCCTTTAGTTTTGTGAGGTTAACGCAACTTAAGCATCTTCTCATAAAGCCGTTAGTAAACTGGACAGTTAGCTCACTGCTAGACACTGAAGAACTACAATGCAAGTGAGACTCGGGTTTGAAAATGAGCAGAAAGCACACTCCTGGAGCATTAGGTATTTTATATTTCTGTAAGGTTACCTTATTTTCACCTGTGATCCCTTTCTCGTAATGAGCCAAAGCATTTACATAATCACCCCTGGAAGAAAAAAATCACAGTGAATTAAATTATATTTAAGACTTTTAGCTACATACATAGAGCTTTAAAGATACTCTTTGTTGCCTAGTGGCTTACGCTCAGGAAAGATGCTCCGCAACACGGATGCTGGCATTCATTCAAAGTGCAACATGCTCTTATCTCGGTACTTTAAAAACATTCTGAATTGTGTGTAAGGTACTTACAATGTGATATGTTAGGCATTTCAGGAAGGCTATAGCATATTTTATGGGTTACTTTTAGTTAATTATTTGCTTTAGGGAACAAATGACAATCACATAGTCATAGAAACCCATTTTTCCAAATGCCCAAGATTTGTAAGGAGGCACACTGCAAGAATCTGCGTTGGAAGCCTGTGAGATGGCTCAGCAGTTACGGCACTAGCTGCCAGGCCTGGCCTCAGTTGATTCCTGGGTCCCACTTGGTGAAGGGAGAAAAGTGATTTCTGCAAGTTGTCCTCTGAGCCTCACACGTGTCATGATGTGTGCATGCACACACATACACACACATACACTCACCCCACACACATTGTAATAAAAAATTTAAAATTTTTTCAAATTACTTTTCAAAATTCTATCAATGAAGTATGACGATGACGGGGAATAAACTATACATAAAGAAAAGAGTCTGAGTTGCTTCTGTGAACGGTAGGTGTAGAAGGGGACACGTGTCACTACAGTGTGGACAGCTCCGGTCCTTATTCTGGTCAAAAGGACGGCATGCGGGCTTGCTAAGATGGTTAGGCAGGCAAACCTACTTGCCACGCATGACTGCTGGAAGGAGAGAACTGACCACAAACACTGTTTTCTGACCTCCACATGGGCACTGTGGGATATGTACACTCTTGGGTGTGTGCGCACACGCTTGCATACATGCCCAAGTGTGTACATAGCCCATATGCACACACATGTGTAAATGATTTGTGTAAAGGGTCACCTACGCTATAATTGTGCTAGTGTGCTGAGCTACCTGACAAAATAGCTGAGGAAAATAAACGTGTTTTGGATCACGGTTTTCAGAGGTTTCAATCCATGGTCCCTTGACCTGTCACATTGGGCCTGTGACAGAGAAGAGCAGCATGGCAGGGGCATGGTGGAGCAAAGTTACCCACTTCATGGTGGCCAAGAAGCAGAGGAAGAGGAGGGTCCAGAGACCTGATATGGTGTTCAGGGAACCAATGGCTTAACTTCCTTATACTAGGCCCAGCCCCCTTTCCGACGTCACAGGCTGGAAAGCACCTCTTCAACCCATGGTCTTTGGCTACACTGTGGGTCCAGAACAGCAAATAGTTCCCGTATCTGACTGCAAACCACAGACCTGCAAATCTACAACCAGCCTCTTCAGCTGTAGGTCATAGTCCCAGAGCTGAGTGTGGGCATCACAGATACATTTGATACAGTGAAAGCAATAAAAAAAAAAATCAACTCAGAATAAAACACAAAGATTCAAGGTGTTTCTGGCAGGGCTCATTTGTGTTACATCATGTAACTTCGCTGCTGCCTTGGCTCTGAACGCACTGCACTGTGCACGCTACACGCCGTACGGTGCCAGTGAAACTGCCGGAAGCTTCCTGGCTCAGACCCAAAGCTACTGAACGTTATAATCTGCCATGTTTTTACTATACATACAGTCTTCTGCTCTTACAGAACCATGATGGCTTAACTATAGCTTAATCAGGGCTTAACTGTGCAAAACAACATTTAACATTTCTCCTACCGCATTCATCAGCATGTAAGAATCAAATTAGTATATACAATCTATGCATTGTATTGTGTTAGAACATTTGATTTTCAAAATTCCTGTCTAAGTTGTTGACATGAGTTTCATTTAAAAAAAAAAATCATTCATTGAAATTTGGCTTAGGATGAGGACAGAATTTCTAACAAGTTCTGAAATGGCCCTAAACGTATTTTTGGCATTTGTACTATGTATTTATGTGAAGCATTGACTGATCACAATAACAATATCAATAAACTCTGGAAAAAAATAACAATGTTCTTTGCCTTACAGTAAGGAATGTCCAGGAAAATTTAATTTTTTTGTATAAAAATAAACATACACTTTATTAGTATTCAAATCTGTTTTCTTCTTTAATAAATGGAAGGTTTTATATATATACCAAAGAATTGCGTGTGTGCATGTGTGCCCCTGAGCGTGAATGCGCTTGTGACCTTGCATGTCTGTGTGGAGGCCAGAGGGTGATGTCAGCTACTTGCCTCTATTGCTTCCACCTTGCTTTTTAAATCTTTCTTTCTTTTCTATTTTCTGGTTTTTTGAGACAGGGTTTCTTTGTGGCTTCGGAGCCTGTTCTGGAACTAGCTCTTGTAGACCAGGCTGGCCTCGAACTCACAGAGATCTGCCTGCCTCTGCCTCCCGAGTGCTGCCTAGTTCCTTCCACCTTATGTTTTAAAAATATTAATATTTATTTTATGCATCTGGGTGTTTGCCTTCATATGTACATGCATGTGTGCCAGTTACCTAGAGGCCAGAAGAGGACACTGTACCCACTGGAACTGCAGTTAAACTATCATGTGGGTGTTGAGAACCTTACCCAGGTCCTCGGTCTTCTCCAAGAGCAGCAAGTACTCTGGACTGTAGGGCCATCTCTCTAGCCTTCCATCTTGTTTTTCCAACAGGATCTTTCACTGAACCTGGAGCTCACCAACTGGCTGGGATACCCCACCTCCCATCTGGGATAATGGGCAAGCGCCACCCTGCCTGTAGGGGTCGGATTATACAGGCCAATATTCCTAATGGTATGGCAGTCAAAATTCTGAGCGACCTGGCGAGGCACAATTTGCACCTTCCACACAGAAGCTGGTTGCTTAGCCTTTGATAGTGATAGTGAGACAACCTGATGCCATCCAAAGCAAGTGGTCAGGATATACTAATGTCGTTCTGCTCCTTCTATTGTAATTTAGGAAGAGGTGCTTTTCAGTCTAGGTGACAGAGCAGTCATAGTTGTGGATATGACCTAAGTCATTCTCTCCGCTACCTAGGAAACAGAATGCTAATGAACTTCCCTCTCAGTCTGCCTTTTGATATAAAAGCTGTTTGGGTAATAAATGTGGGTGATCGTCAGGATTTGAATGGACCCTGGGACTCCCTTCTGATATTGCCCAGTGAACTGTGCCTCAATTATTCCCACACCTCCACTCTGGTACGAGAAATGGTTTATGTCTGGGCTGGACCCTGACACTTGCCTGGCCTTTTCTTTTCTTATTGACATGGTGCTGGGGATGCAAACTCAGGTCCTGTGTTTGCACAGCAAGCTCTTTACCCACTAAGCCGTATTGCTAGTCCCCACAAATGCATAAAAATAGACTTCTTTATGAATTAACAGCAAATGTTTGGTTTCTGTTTTATAGATTTGGGGTTGCACAAACATTTCTCAGGCAAAGGGGTTGCAAACGGATAAAGTTTCAGAGGCTCTGGTCTGACAGACTTAATTACTTTCATCTTTCAGAACAGTGACTTTGCCCAAGACCTTTTATTTGCGCTGTCTTCCTCTGAGCAACCATCCCTCCACTGCAGGCAGTTAGCTCTGAAATGGCATTAAGATCTACTACCCAAGCGCCCTTGTCAGCTAAGGAAAAAGACTCAGGTTCTGCGAGGCTTGTTCAGTTTCTGAATCTACCTCTGGATAAAAAGACTGACAGATAAAAAGACCGGGAGGGAAGCTGTGCTGCTGATTGAAGATTTCTTTCATCAGCCCAGGGCTTCACAATCAGCAATTTCCTGAGGAGGAATGTCTAATTTGGGTCCAATTATATCAGGCCACCTGGGGACACCTCCTGACAAGAAGAATTACAGTTCCTTGCTCAGGATCTTGCTCAATTAGGAGACCCTAAATTAAGATTTTGGAACTCTCTGTTTATTTTTAGCTCACCCACTTCACTATTATTTCATTTTGGACCTCTCGTAGGAACTGAGCTTACTAGTATCCCCCACTGGAGAGCTAAATCTCCCTAGTGATTTAGCTAGGACAGAGTGACACAGTCAGGGTTGTGGATACCAAATAAAATTTGTGGGACTGACACAGGCAGAGCCTTGGGTGTTGAGATCAGCACGTGCAGGTTACTGGGGTGCTTGGTAAGAAGATACACCCTGGTTATCACTGGGGACAATTTCTGAACTGTTAGGTGCTAGGCATGTTGGGTCAGGGGTGCGAGCACACACAAACAGCATGGAAAGCTTCACAGTCACACGCCACCACCAAAGCAAAGACTTCCCACTGACCTATCGGAGTTAATTCCAGTCAGGTAAAGTGGGAGAGTTCGCTACAAAAACATCCCAGAAAGAAGTAAAGATCAGTCTCCTGAATCAGGGCTCTTGGAGATGTTTGTGCTGACAAGGTACACACTGGGTCATTCTTTTCTCTTAGATGGAGATGGAGGGTCATGGCACTGGGGCCTGGTCTCTTGTGCTATGCACTAAGTTTCCAATATGTTCATTTTGATGTATGGACATTTTTGTTTTCAATTCACAAGCTAAACAAGCAACATTGCCACTTATTTATACCCTAGCCCCCTGGATTAACTGCATATATATTTAAATTTTTAAAACAATTTAAAATTTTGCATATGTGTATATGGGTATGTGCAGGGACCCACAGGGACCAGAGGCATCAGAACACCCTGGAGCTGGAGTTACAGGTGGTTATAAGCTGCCTGATGTGGGTGCTGAGAATTGAACCTGGGTTCTCATCAAGAGCAGCAAAAACTCTTTTTAACTGCTGAGCCATCTCTTCAGCTTCATGAATTTCCTTTTAAGGGTAAATATGTGGTGCCGGGCGGTGGTGGCGCATGCACTCGGGAGGCAGAGGCAGGCGGATCTCTGTGAGTTTGAGGCCAGCCTGGACTACAAGAGCTAGTTCTAGGACAGGCTCCAAAGCTACAGAGAAACCCTGTCTCGAAAAAATAAAAAAAGGTAAATATGTGGCAAAACTTAAATTAAAAATGACCAAGAAGAAATATATTCAAAAAGTTTTTACCTAGGAATAGAAAATGATTTTTTTTAATTTATGTGTATGTGTGTGTGTCAGTCACACACACGTGTGTAGAGTTTTCTGGGGGGAGGCTGGAAGAGGGCATCTGAAACCCTGAACCAGTTGAGAACCATTAGATTTGGGTGCTCGGAACCAAATCCAGGTCATTTGGAAAAGCAGCAAGCACTCTTAACCACTGAGCATCTATCTCTCCAATCCCCAGAACAGAAAAGTTTTAAATGAGGTATCCCAATTAGAAATGAAAGAGTACTTTTTGGTATAATAATTTGTACAACTAAAATTTGTCTGACCAAACCATCTACCACCCAGGCCCAGAACCAAGGCTATGAGTTGGCCCACTCCAACATCTACCTCATTTATAAACTGCTGGAGCATGTGAAGGGGCCAGACCTGCAGATCCAAAGCTGCAGGATCCATGACACAGGGTAACAACAGGATATCCAAGAGGAGTCCCAGTGAGGGCCCAGTGGAAGCTAGAGGTCTCAAACCCGACCAATGACTCATTGCAACAAACACAAGTAAAGATGTATGGACTAAAGGGTATACTGCGTGACTCACTGTGTCACATGACAGCTTCCACACAGAGACTTTTTAGTTATTTTATTTTTGTTTTCCTCTATTTTATTTTGTGGAGGGAGGTTGCAAGGGCAGAGGGAAGATATGAAAGGATTGGGAGATGAATGGGATTGGGATATATGGTGCAAGATCCACAAAGAATCAATAAAAAGTTTTAAAAAAGCAAATATAACCACAAACTATATTCTAATATTTTTGGATTTAGAATGTATCTTAATAAATGTTGAGAAAAATTGTCCAGTTTTGGTGCTGTCAGTGCCTGTGTGCGTGTCTGAAAATAAATGACTCAGCTATAGTTATGTACTTTGTGGGCAGTGACCACAGCTGGACATTAATTAAAACTGATTGATATGTGATTCCCCTCTGTATGCTGTGAATACCATTGGTTAATAAAGAAACTGTCTTGGGCCTGTACAGGAATAGAGGTAGGCGGGGGGGGGGGGAACTAAACTGAATGCTGGGAGAAAGTAGGCAGAGTAAGGGAGAAGCCACGTAGCCCTGCCCAAGACAAGACACTGGAACTTTACCAGGTAAGCCACAGCCATGTGGTGATGCACAGATTAATAGAAATGGGTTAAAATAAGATGTAAGAGTTAGCCAATAAGAAGCTAGAGCTAATGGGCCAAGCAGTGATTTAAATAATACAGTTTCTGTGTGGTTATTTCGGGTCTGAGCTGCTGGGCAGCTGGGAAACAAACAAGAGACCTTTTACAACAACTGGCTACTGAATACTTCTAAAATTACTTCTCTGCAGCACTGAAATAAGAAAAGAGTCTGTCAATTAAGCATACTGGCAGATGAGTAGCTAAGATGGCTTCATAATCAAGAATACCAGAGCACCTGGGCAATGCTGGCACACACCTTTAATCCTAGCACTCAGGAGACAAAGGCCTGTGAATCTCTCTGAGTCTACATAGTGAGTTCTAGGACAGCTAAGGCTACACAGAGAAACCCTGTCTTGAAAGACAAAAAACAAAAAAAGAAAAAAGAAAAGAAAAAAAAAGAATACTAGAACATTCTAAATAATTCAAAATAGATTGTGGTATTTCCAAAGATACGAAAAGGTCTGTGAAGCAGAATCATGCGTCATGCAGGGTTATTATGCAAGCACTGGCCATTTGTCCTAAGGGAAGCTTTTGCATCGACTTTCACCACTACTGAGTTTTCATCTATATGCAATTCAATTCACAAGAGAAAAAATTCTACAACTTTTAAGTTATGGGTTGAAGCTGCCTCCCACCCTCCATATATTGGAATTTACCTGCTGCTGTGACGGCAGCGGGAGGTAGGAACTCTGAGTCATTGGAGCCATAATTAAAAGAGCTCAGGGTGGAAGGGCACTCTCTCCTGTTCTTTAGACTTTAGCCTTCCATGGCATAAGAATTCAAAACCAAGCTGGGTGGTGGTGGTGCACGCCTTTAATGCCAGCACTCGGGAGGCAGAGGCAGGCAGATCTCTGTGAGTTCAAGACCAGCCTGGTCTACAAGAGCTAGTTCCAGGACAGGCTCCAAAGCCACAGAGAAACCCTGTCTCTAAAAACCAAAAAAAAAAAAAAAAAAAAAAAGAAAAAAGAATTCAAAACCAAGCCTAACCCAAATAATGCTGGTGCCTTCAACTTGAATTTCCTAGCTTCTACAGCTGTGAGAAATTTCTATTTTTTAAAAAATATTTGCTTTTTTTTTGTTTTTTGAGACAGGGTTTCTCTGTGTTACAGCCCTGGCTGTCCTGCAACTAGCTCTGTAGACCAGGCTGTCCTCAAACTCACAGAGACCCACCTGCTTCTGCCTCCCTAGTGCCGGGATTAAAGGCATGCGCCACTACTGCCCAGCTGATTTGCTTTATTTTTAATTATGTGTAATTACGTGTGTGAGTATGGACATGTGTGTGGATAACTGCAGAGTCCAGAGGTGAGAGATCCCCTGGAGCTGGAGTTACGGGTGGTTGTGAGCCAAACAACATGTGTGCTGGGAACTGAACTGGGGTCCCTCCGAGGAGTGCTCTTAAATGCTGAGCTGTCTCTCCAGCCTGAAACGTCTGGTCTTGACAAATCACCTGGTCTCAGACATTCTGTGACAGTAGCACAAACAGACCGAGATACAGACCACACTTCAAAATTCTGTGCTCTGCCTTTATGTGACATAGACAATCTTCCAAATGTTAAAAAGAGGCCAGAATCCTGAGCACAGATCATAAAACCCAGTGTGTCACCCTGGTGGTCTGCATAATGTTGCTGGCTAAACATCATTCACAATATTTAGACTCTAAATGAGGAAAAAAAAATTAGACACAAACTTGGACTTTAATGCTGAAAATGGACAAGTTCAAAAACGAGGCATCATTGGACAGATAACACATTTTCTGGAATCCTGCCCCCACCATTATTAAGGAATGGCCTTGCCTGGCACTGGTGGTGCATGCCTTTAATCCCAGCCTCCGGGAGGCAGAGGCAGGTGGATCTCTGAGTTTGAGGCCAGCCTGGTCTACAGAGTGAGTTTTAGTCAAACCCTGTCTTGATCTCCCCGCCCCCCTCATAAAAAGAAAGACCTAATCAGTAACAGTCTGGAACTGTGGACATGATCAGAAGACACGGGCCAGGGCTTACGTGAACTCCAGCTGGATGGCGTACTCTTTGGATATGAAGGGGATCTGGTCCGGAGCCAGGCGCTTCGCCAGCTGCAGGGCACTGTCCCAGTGCTGCAGGTCCCGCCTCATCTGTCCAAGAGACAAAGTCCTGAGCTCCAGGAAGCAAAGTGCTTTGCAAAGTTGCTGCATAGAGCCAGGCTCAGTAAAAGGGATTACATTCTTCTTTTTAGAATGAAACTTTCTATTTATGAAGACAGTGCTGTAATATACATTTTGAAAGGCAGTGATAGAGCCTTCTAGACTGGACAAATATCTTAGTTCTAATGGTAGTTTGTGTTCCTCTCAAAAGTCAAGTCTATCTAAAACTAAACATTGTATCCTTTAGTAGTTTTCCCAATAGTGAGAAATTAAAGCTAATGTAATAAATTAATTTAAAATTTCACCTTAGAAGGACACCAATAAAAAATTAGGAAATACTTTAGGAATTGATTTCTTTCCTTCCTTCCTCCCTCCCTCCCTCCTTCCCTCCCTCCCTCCTTCCCTCCCTCCCTCTCTCCTTCCTTCCTTGGTGAAGCAGGATTTTGCTATGTATTCCTGGCTGTCCTGGAACTCACTATGCAGTCCAGGCTGGCCTTGAACTTGCGGCAACCTTCCCAGTCTGTTTGCTGCTGGGGTTGCAGGCAGGAGCCACTACACCTGGCCTGAGACTGATGCACGTTCTTTCTCTTTCAAGTTACACTTATTTATGTCCGTGTGCATGAGTGCACAAGTGTCATAGTGTGTCTGGAGGTCAGAGGACAACTCTCAAGGGTCAGTTTTCTCTTTGCATCTGGTGGGTCTTGGCAATCAAGGTTAAGTCATCAGACTTGGTGGCAAGTGCCATCTTTCTGCCCTGATACAGTTTCTCAGCTAATCTGAAGCTGTATAGCAATATGAATAACAGAAAACACAATACATAAAGCATCTTTCTTCCTGATTCTCACTCTTAAAAATCTCTGGCATACAATCCTATAAGCACTGAAGAATCTGTCCAGCTCATTCCTCACTGATTTAGATTGTAAAGAATTTACCATAGCTAACTTTTCCAAGTGCTATTTCCTTGCCAGGTCTTGGTCTAGAACATCAGCTTATTTTACTTTTCACAGCTACCTTTTGTAATGTTCTTGTACCCATTTTGGAGTTCTGGAAACTGAAGCGAAGACAGGCTAGGTCTTATGCAATGCTACATGGCTAGTATGAGACAGCAGTGGGATGCAGGGCCCTCCACCCAGCTTACTTGTTCTGCAAAGTGAGGTTGAAGGAGCTATTACAGAATTATTATGGAGCAGAGTGCTATTAACCCTCTCTCTTCTGAACCATCACCTCAGGGCCTTTACAAAGCTAATGGCACTTGTATAGGTATTATACAAGATTATGTTTATATTGCATATATATATTATATTGTATATATAAATATATATATTTATATATATTATAAAAGATGGATACAGCTTAGTTTCAATATCTGTGAGAAAAGATGTGTTTTCTTGCTTATTTCTGGCCACTACTAACTATATAAATTACTTCTAATTAGTTGTACTATAAACCCATTTTCTTACCAACTACCCTGAGGGTTAGGCATTACCCACACTTTAAAGAAGCCAGACCTTGGTTGAGGTCAAAGGACATTCCCAAGGTCATACACAGTTGGAATCAGATCCAGGTGTATCCACAAGTCTGTCCCTCCCCCCCACCCCCCACCCCCGTGCTCCCAGACAGAGTCTTGCTATGTAGCCCTGGCTGCCCCCCTCCCCCGACCTGAGAGAATCTTGCTGTGTAGCCCTGGCTAGCCTGGAACTTGTTCTTTGGACCAGGCAGACGTTGAACTACAGGAGTCCTCCTGCTTCTGCCTCTGAGTTCCTGGGTTTACAGGGAGGCACCACCAGGCCAGCTAGTCTATAGCCTTCTACTGTCTGTACGGCCAGGCTTCCGTCCCCTTCTGCCTCTGAACTCAGAACAGCATTCGGTTCAGTCCTCCTCCTGCAACCTTCAGCTCTAACACAGAGGGGAATTTCAAGCAGCAGCTTGAAGATCAAGTGCTTCAGTGTCCTCGTGTGGAAACTAGAGAAAACAACAGCGCTACCCCATAAGATGGACCCTTGCGGAGGTTAACTGACCTAACACAGAGCTCCCCATAAGATGGACCCTTGCGGAGGTTAACTGACCTAACACAGAGCTCCCCATAAGATGGACCCTTGCGGAGGTTAACTGACCTAACACAGAGCTCCCCATAAGATGGACCCTTGCGGAGGTTAACTGACCTAACACAGAGCTCCCCATAAGATCAACTGTTGCAGAGGTTAAGTGACTTAATACAGGTTAAGAGCTTAGCACGGCACCTGGCAACACAGGCAACCAATAAACAGCCCTACTTTTCTTTTACGGTTTCTGTAAGTTCCACAGTCTGTTCTCCTTGGGCACATTTAGACTTTGAATTATTTAGCAATGCTACAATACCACGTCTTTTTCATTCCTCCACTGAATGCAGAGTGAAAGTGGTTTTGACATTAATGAGTACTCAGGGGCCTGGGAGCGGGAACGGCTCCACTTCAGGAGAGGAAGGCAGGTGGTGTCTGGTGCTGAGAAGTCAGCCTACAGAGCGGGTGACTGCCTGCTTCCCTTTGCTGTCATACCTCCAGGGCAGCCACAGGACAGCTGGATGCCAGGTACAGGTCCTGAGCCAGGTTGAAATCATTAGTAAACATGGCGAGATGTCCTGCCAAAAGATTGTAGTCCTCGATTCCCTACAAATAAAAGTTTCGGTGAGAAGAAATATAAGGATTTTAGTTTTCTAAAGGCTTTGCTCAGTAGGAAGTGGTACCAGTCCACCCATTCAGTTGTTTCAATAAAGACTAACTGAAATGTAAAATTTGGATAAGCAGCATCTACACTTTAGTCTGTGACTCACGAGACACTGCATACCTTTATCTGTTCCAAGGACATCACTGTGCCAACATCCCCTATGGTCCGGGAAACGCGGATAGCAAACTCCACCTCCATGTGATGCAGACAGGCTCTGGCCAGCTCATTCCACGCTGGGCGGTCATTTAGCATCTTGCATATTTCCCAAGCATCAAAAAACCTAGGATTGAGTACACAGACTGAACCACAGCTCTGCCTTTGCTTGTCGCCTGCCAGGCCGTCTTTGGGCCGTGTGTCACTAAATGTTACATGCTAGACAAATCTAACATTTCTTAAACTATTATCGGCACTTGCAAGTTATGGGGGAAAAAGCACACCAGACTTTCTTCCTTCACCTCCATAGACTTTTCCTTACCTTCTTACATATGTGTGTGGGTATAAGTATGTCCACCTGCGTGTGGCCATTGAGGCCAGAGGAAGACACTGAGTATCCTGCTCTATCATTTTTTGCCTTAGTTCCTTGAGACTGGGTCTTTGACTGAATGTGGGTTTCATGGTTTTGCAGTGAGGCTGGGTAGGTAGCAGACACTGCCAGTTTTGTACATGGGTACCAGATCCTTGGGCATCAAGTGCTCTTATCCACTAAGCACCTCCCAACCCATCTTGTACCTTCTCCTACTATTCAGAATTTACTGTTATCAGCCCCTTCCCACCACCAATTAACAACGAATTCTAGTTTTAAAATTCCACATGTTGTGGAGCATTTGTAGACTGTGTGGAGATTCACTTGCTGTGATGTAATAAAAAGCTGAGTGGTCAAAAGCTAGGCAGGAGGTGTAGGTGCGATTTCTGGGGAGAGAAAGGAGAGGAGGAGGAATTGAGGCGCACAGGAGACAGGGAGAGGAAACAGGAGGTGCAAGATGGAAAAGAGGTAATGCCACGCGATAGAATGTAAACTAATATAAAAGGGTTAATTTAAGTTATAAGAGCTAGTTAGGCCGGGTGGTGGTGGTGCACGCCTTTAATGCTAGCACTCAGGAGGCAGAGGCAGGCGGATCGCTGTGAGGTCGAGACCAGCCTGGTCTACAAGAGCTAGTTCCAGGACAGGCTCCAAAGCCACAGAGAAACCCTGTCTCGAAAAACCAAAAAAAAAAAAAAAAAAAAAAAAAAAAAGAGCTAGTTAGGAACAAGTCTAAGTTATACGAAGTCTCCATTTCACTATCTGGGAGCTGGCTGGTGAGACATGTAGTTGAAAATGATTTTTGTTCTCACTTAAGTCTACTAAAACCAGTACTCTAGGCTAGGCATGGTGGTGCGCATCTTTAGTCCCGGTACTTGGGAGGCAGAGGCAGGAGGATCTCTGTGAGGTCGAGGTTAGCCTGGTCTACAAACTGAGTTCTAGGACAGCTAGGGCTACCTAGAAAGATCATGTCTCAAAAACAAAAACAAAACAATAACCAACCAACCCTACCTCAAAAACATCAGCATTCTAATGTCACAAATGTATATGTTTCATAGTTCAGCAAACTGTGGATAGCACAGATGTTCTCTGCAGCCTGTTGTTTCTCTGTGTGTGTGTGTATTTGTGTTTAGGAAAATACACAGTGGATGGATGGGGAAAGAGGAAAAATATGAGTCTATGGAACAGTGGTTCTCAACCTATGGGTTTCTACCACTTTGGGGGTCCAATGACCCTTTCACAGGGGTCACCTAAAACCATTGGAAAATACAGATATTTATATTATGATTCATATTGGTAACAAAATTACAGTTATGAAGCAGCAACAAACAATTTTATGGCTGGGGGTCACCGCACCATGAGGAGCTGTATTTCAGGTGGCAGCGTCAGGAAGGTTGAGAACCACTGTAAGAGAAGATGATGAGGTCGTGTGGGAATTTATAAATACAAGTTTACATCGAAGACAGATTTTTATTTGTTTTGTTTGGTTGAGACAGGGTCTTGCTATACAGGCCAGGCTGGCTTCAAACTTGAGATCATCTCAAGTGCTGGGATTACAGGGGCAGATCACTACACTCAGCTACCAAGGACAGTTTATTTGTTTTCTTTTGAACCATGCCAGGGTTGGATCCCAGGGCCCTGGGCACAATAGGGAAGCGTTCTACCAACCAAGGTGAAGACCTAACCCTACAGACAGTTTCTGGAGTCAGTATGGGTGGTGATAAAAGTCATGTGAGCTTTTTTTTTTGTTTGATTTTTTTTTTGTTTTTTTAGCTACATAGCTGTTCACTGATATGTGAGCTTTTATAAATAAATAGAGAAGAGTTCAAGAGCTTATGGAACCCTGAGGAACTTATTCAAGAACCCCAAGGAACTCACAGTGGCCTGGGGTAAGAGTAAAAAAACAAAGAAAAAGAAATCTCAAGCAAGGCAAAAATCAAACCTCATCATTTGTTTAATAATTAGAACTTTCCAATGATGTGGAATTTCCCTCTGCATGCTGTGAATATGTTCTATTATCATTGGTTAATAAAGAAGATGCTGCCGAGTGGTGGTGACACACGCCTTTAATCCTAGCACTTGCGAGGCAGAGGCAGGCAGGTCTTTGTGAGTTCGAGGCCAGCATGGTCTACAAGAACTAGTTCCAGGACAGGCTCCAAAGCTACAGAGAAACCCTGTCTTGAAAAAACAAAAATAAATAAATAAATAAAGAAGATGCTTTGGCCTGGAAAGAACAGAGCTAGGTGGAAAAACTAAACTGTATGCTGGGAAAAAAGAAGGTGGAGTCAGGGAAATGCCATGTAGCTGCCAAAGGAGACAGATATGCTGGGACCTTGCTGGTAAACCATGAGCCTCATGTTAAATAAAATAATAGAAATGGGTTAATTTAAGGTGTAAGAGTTAGTTAATAAGAAGCCTAAGCTAATAGCCAAGCAGTGTTTTAATTAATATAGTTTCTATGTGATTATTTTGGGCCTGGGCAGCTGAGAACAGATAAGCAACCTCCTATTACATTCCAATAATGGAACTATTTGTGGCTCTGAGTGCTTCTTTCATAATAAAGCACTTAGAGAAATCACACCTGACAACAGCACTTCCACTAGAATTTATGTTTTCATATGCACTGTCATTTTGTGTGTGTATGTGTGCGCATATGTTTGTGTACCTCAGGTGTACACATGTGTATGGCACAGTGTGTGGAGGCCAGAGGACAGTCTTAGGTGTTGGTCCTCAAATGACATCCACCATTTTGTTGTTGTTGTTTTGACTGAACTCAGTCCTCATGTTTGCAAGGCAAGCACTTTAATAACCAAGCTATCTCTCCAGTCCCTCTTATCCGTAACCTAAGCTTCAACACAGCCCATGAGACAAACACTATTCCCATCTTTTGAGCAGGACATGAAGGCAAACAAGCCGCTGTCAATCATTCCACTCCTCCTTACCGCTTGAGCATCAGGGTCTGCATCAGCATCTGTCTCAGGTCACTAGGTTCTGCATCTTTTATGTTGTCAAGGAAGCTGTGGGTGCTGAGGTAGATGGAGTTAATTTTCCCACTCTGTGTCTGGCAGGTCAGTTCTCCATTGTATAACAGCAAAGGTTTGTGGGAAAAGGGAAGTTTAGTGCCACCAGCCAAAATAACCTTGGATCCTGTATTAGAAAGGAGATCCCTTAATACCTCAAGCCAATGCTTGGCACATATATTAGAAAGTTTTCAATTTCACTACAGTGGAAATTCATTTATCAGAAAAAGTACAATAAATGATTTGGTACCTTGGATAGTGTCCTTGTGAAAAACGTAAGTGTATACCTTATCATCATCATAAGCAATAAATACACCTTTATCCATTGGCCAATTTTCCCAAAGAACACCTTTAATGGTTGGTGAGAAGTCTGGAATCTCATAGGTAGCATCATTAACCTACAAGACAGGATTTACAAATTTGCCTCACGCATCTGTCATTACAACCTGCCTTGTCAAGAGTCTGTCTGCAGCCTCAGCAGGCATGGCTTACCAGCCCACCTTCAACCCAACACCACTCTGACCCCTGCCTTCTACAGTAGGAGAACTTCTCTTCCGATTACTGTACTATATCAGGCTTGGAAAAAACCCAAAGGCCTGAAAACCCAACCAACCAACCAAACAAAACAACAGTTCCTGGGAAAACCCAGGGCTTGATAACTGGACAAGCTTACGGAAAAAACTGTAAGTTTAGACACAATGGCTCCAAGTTACTAAAAAAGTTAACGCTGCTCAAGATGTATGGAGCAACTTTTCTGGTGCATTGTTTGTTTCTGAGTTAAGACTTGAGTGGCTGAGACTAGCCTAGGCTACATAGTACAGTAACATCCATTCTCAACGACAATGACAAATCTCTGTGAGACTGATACAAAAAATTACAGAATAACAGGGAAGTTTTCCTGACATTGCTCACTGACACGACAGGACACAGACGACAGCAAAGGACTATAAGACCTGACTCTGTGGAAGGGAAAACTTTGTTTGATGAATACTTTATTAAAAGAAACTTTTTTAGCAGGTGTGGTGGCACACACCTTTAATCCCAGCCCTGAGACAGGCAGGTGGATCACTGTGAGTTTGAATCCAGAGTGGTCTATATAGCAAGTTCCAAGATAGTCAAAGCTATATAATGGAGAAATTCTGTCTCAGAAACAAACAAGCAAACAAAAACAACAAAGCCCTTTTCTACTTTATTGCATTAAAACTTGAGCGTTTTAAGTTTCGTCTTGTTTCCCCAGTACTGGCAATTGAGCCCAGGGCATAATAAAGCTTGCTAGACAAGCATATTGCCATCACTGAGTTAAACCTCAGCTCACAGTTTCAAATTTTCTAGACTTACAGGACAGTAAACAAATCCATCACTTTTCTCATCAATGAAAACTAATCTGGTTCCATTTGGATCAGGAAAAAGCTTTTTCACACCAACAGGATGTCGATAGTCATTGACAAACTGCCAGTCCTCAATGAAGAAATACTGAATAATGCCAGTCTGAAAAAGGGAAAGAAAAAAGAAGTCCGGTCAGGGAATTTAAAATGTAGTTAAGGAAATATTGACTTTTCACATTTAATTTAGATAATTTTAAAAGAAAAACATTATTACTTTTGATAAAGGAAGAGCTAATGCACTTAATATATATGGAAAGCACAGACTCTGGAGAAATGAAATAGGAATCCAGAAGTAATTCAATAATCTAGCCACTGTAATATGTTTAGTGATATGTGGTCACATCGATTTATAGATTTCCTACTTGCTAGAGAAACTTTTAAAAAACAAACCAGTAAACTCCATTGATACCATCAACTACAGGCAGACTGGGCACTGGGTGATAATGCCAACTACAGGCAGGCTGGGCAGTCAGAGACACAAACTACATGGCAGGCTGGGCAGTCAGTGACCCCGCCAACTACAGGCAGGCTGGGCAATCAGTGACCCCGCCAACTACAGGCAGGCTGGCAGTCAGTGACCCCGCCAACTACAGGCAGGCTGGGCAGTCAGTGACCCCGCCAACTACAGGCAGGCTGGCAGTCAGTGACCCCGCCAACTACAGGCAGGCTGGCAGTCTTGTGAAAGGCTGTCCAGGTCACCCCTCACACAACTACCTTGGAGAAACTTCCAGAAAGCAGATTCTTGCCTGCTTCCAGGGATGCATGGAGTCATCCAATTCACTTTCCTCAGGGTTTAGCTCTGAGTCTGAACTGCCTGGCTGTAGAGCTGGCTCCTTCCGTCTAATGTATAGCCTTGTAGACTACAGATGTCTGCATGCTGGTCTGGCTTTGCCGTGTACACCCCTGGAGCTTGCTGTCTCCCTACTCGTCTATGGAAGAAGTACAGTCAAGCCAAATCAACTGCCCAGGAAGTACTGAGCAGCCTGCCAGCCTTCACTTGTGAAATCTACAAAACATGGAAGGGAAAAGTATTTACACAATTCTAATAAATGCCTCCAGAAAGTTGAAGATGACTAACTCGTTTTTTGAGGTCAGTATTGCCCTGATACCAAGACTAGGTAAAGGCACCATATAAACAAGAAACCAGTAGTGCACACCTTTAATGCCAGCACTGGCAGAGGCAGGTGGATTTCTGCAGTTCAAGGCCATCTTAATTTACATAGAATGTTCCAGGCCAGCAAGGGCTACACAGTGAGACCCCACCTCACAAAACAAAACCAAACTTCCAAAAACTAAAATTGCAGTACAACAGAGCTGGAGAGATGGTCAGCAGTTAGACCACTGCTGCTCTTTCAGTGGACCTGAGTCAGATTCCCAGAGCCAGCAGTGGCTCCCAACTACATGTAACTCTAGTTCCAGGGGATCTGACATCCTTTTCTGGCGTCAGAGGGCACCAAGCACATATGTGGCACACAGACATAACAAGCAGATAAAACACAGGGTTAATTAAACAAACACCCAAGAGATCAAATTTAGACCAAGGTTTAGCAAATGAATGAAACAATATGTAAAAAGGAGACTACATTAACACGCATGAGGGGAGGTGGGGCTGGAAGAGCTGACCACAGCTAGCAGGTTATAGAAGTGACATCTGAGCCCCAAATGTCAGACTGCAGAGTCTGCCCTCTGCATTACGCAGTTGTCTTAGTTAGGGTTTCTGTTGCTGCAACAAAACACCATGAATAAAAAGCAAGTTGGGGAGGAAAGGGTTTATTTGGCTTACACTTCCAGATCATACTTCTTCATTGGAGGAAGTCAGAACAGGAATGCGAGCAGGGCAGGAATCTAGAGGCAGGAGCTGATGCAGAGGCCATGGAGAGGTGATGCTTACTGGGTTGCTTCCCCTAGCTTGTTCAGCCTGACTTCTTAGAAAACCCAGGACAAGTCCAGGGATGGCACTATTCACTATGGGCTGGGCCCTGCCCCATTGCTCACTAATAGAGAAAACACCTTATAGCTGGATCTCATAGAGATATTTCCTCAACTGAGGCTTCTTCCTCTCTGATGATTCTAGCTTGGGTTAAGTTGATACACAAAACTAGCCAGTAGAGTAATCAAAACTGCTTAAAAATCACCAAACACTGATACTAGCCAATTAAGCCACCCAGGTTCTACATAAGTATATAACTGATCACAGACGTCTTTATTTGTATTGAATCTGATAAAGAGAGGGAAACAATAGGAAGACGATCAAGATCGTGAAGTAAGAATTGGCCCTTGTTTATGCTCTGCCTTCCAGAAGCTCGTACGTACATCTGTCCCATAGATGAGGAAATCACTAGTTAGGGCGTGGCATAAAATCCGGCACTTATCGTCCACTGCTGGGAAGAGCCGAGTCTCACGTTCTTCTTGAGCATCCAAGATTTCATTTTCTATCTAAAATATGAAGATGTTTTATTTAGGACAGTGGTCCCTAAATAAGGTTCCTAACGTTCCTAACACTGCGACACTTTAATATAGTTCCTCATGTTGTGGTGACCCCCGACCATAAAATTACTTCATAATTGTAATTTTGCTACTGTTATGAATCGTAATGTAAATATCTGATATGTGGCCCCCAAAGGGGTCGCAACCCACAGGTTGAGAACTGCTGATTTAGTGGTTCCTTGATTTATCTGAGTAAATAAGGTGTATAGCTAAGGAGAAGTGTCTTTTTCCCAAGTTCAACCTCATAATTAGAGGCTCTAACTACCTTATGCCAGCTCGAGCACAAACGTGACAGCCACCCAGGGCGGCCCTGAGCATCCTGTTCAGTGGGGAGTGTGTGCAGCAGCTTCAGCAGCTAGTGTCTATGGCTTCCCTAATGCGAAGAGTCACGAAATAGATGTGTGCTATGCCCTGGTCTGGACTCCTGCCCTCACAGGGGCCAGTCTCTCTGCAATGAACAACAGTAGCACCGTTTGGTGGACCCCGCATGCAACAAGCACAGAAGTGGCGCATGCTCTTCAGGTGCTCACAGCAGTTCTCCTCTGCAGTTCCTTCTAGATGCAGATTGCCAACGGGATCATCTCACAGGGGTAATGCTGTGAGCAGATTGCCAACGGGATCATCTCACAGGGGTAATGCTGTGAGCAGATTACCATTGGGATCATCTCACAGGGGTAATGCTGTGAGCAGATTACCATTGGGATCATCTCACAGGGGTAATGCTGTGAGCAGATTGCCAACGGGATCATCTCACAGGGGTAATGCTGTGAGCAGATTGCCAACGGGATCATCTCACAGGGGTAATGCTGTGAGCAGATTACCAACGGGATCATCTCACAGGGGTAATGCTGTGAGCAGATTGCCAACGGGATCATCTCACAGGGGTAATGCTGTGAGCAGATTACCAACGGGATCATCTCACACGGGTAATGCTGTGAGCAGATTGCCAACGGGATCATCTCA